>CM068725.1:28470723-28733223 GCA_035079005.1 Fraxinus americana
AATTTTGGAGTATTGTCATTCATCTGTATATGCAGGACACTTTGGGGCTTCAAAGATAGCAGCTAAGATCCTACAGTCGGGATTTTATTGGCCTACATTGTTCATAGACACCTTTGAGTTTGTGAAGAGATGTGATTGATGTCAATGCACAGGGAATATCACGAGAAAGAATGAAATGTCTCTGACAAGTATTCTAGAGGTGGAACTGTTCGACGTTTGGGGGATTGACTTCATGGGACCATTTTCATAGTCGTTCTCAAATCAGTACATACTTGTGGCAGTGGACTACGCCTCCAAGTAGGTCGAAGCATTTGCTTACAAATGACGCAAAGGTAGTGATTGGATTCCTCAAGAAACATATTTTTACCTGCTATGGCACACCTAGGGCTATCATTAGTGACGGGGGAACACATTTTTGTAATCGCCAATTTGAGCAATTGTCGAGTAAGTTTGGAGTAAAACACCGCATAGCAGCCCCTATCATCTTCAGACAAGTGGGCAAGTTGAAATCTCTAACAGGGAATTGAAGAGAATACTTGAAGTTAATGGAAATTTTTCGAAGAAATACTGGTCCAAGAAGTTGGACGATGCTTTGTGGGCTTATCGAACAGCCTTCTAGACAACTATAGGCATGTCACCATACCATTTAGTTTTTGGGAAGGCATGTCACTTGCTAGTTGAGTTGGAGTATCGAGCATTTTGGGCATTTCGAAGATTGAATCTGGATTTGCACGCAGTGGGTGAACAACATTTGCTTCAATTGAATGAGATGGATGAATTTCGTGAGGACGCTTATGAGAATGCAAAAATCTACAATGAGCAAACCAAGATGTTTCAGATACGGGAGTTTCTAGTGGGACAGAGTGCTGTTGTTTAATTCTTGGCTTAAGCTTTTCCCAAGAAAGTTGAGGTCGAGGTGGTCCGGTCCATACACCATTACACAAATATTTCCACATGGAGCTGTGGAAATCACCCATGAGATAAACTAGAGCTGGATGGGAGGCAACCCATCATTCATACCCTTTTACTTATTTCGCTTTATGCATTTGAATAAGCACTTTACAGTTTTGCATTTTTGGTAGTTTTAGGTCATTGTTCGCCAATTTAGTTCACGAGGCATCCCTGCATGATCTATACTGATTTTGAATGTCGTACACATTTCTAGAACCAACACGTGGTTTCATGACAGCTCATATAGTTTAAAATGTGTTTGGATGATGTTCAGGGATGTTACATTGATCATTTATTTGTGCAAAATTCATGTGTTCGGGGCACAAAGGATCAAAACTGTTTCTTTTTTTGGAATCCACGTGTACTTTCAGGTTAGAATTGATTTTGGAGTGAGATTCATGGTCTACACGTACACACATTGATTTGAAATGCATTTTGAGTAGTAGTGGGACGGTGAACACCGGGATGCATTGGGGGTTACAAACCGAATTTTTCGTAAAAATTGACCGAAAATGAGTTTTTGTGGGATTGAATATGTTTTCCAAACTTTTTCATATTGTACAACCTCATTTTATTCATATAAATTTGGGGGCTTGAATTCTAACCATAGGTCAAAGACATTTGTGAAAAGAAAAGGTGCATCCTATGTGTTCGATGAAATGCGTAAGTACAAATTTTTACCTTGTCATGGCTCATTTCGAATCTCCGTTTGTTCCCATGCATTCTACATTGCATTTCATGTTCCTATTCTCTCCTAGTTGCTACATCCATCAAAGTGAACATAGGAGACACATGGCTAGGACGTGTCACCTAATGTGACTTACTTTGTCCCTCGGGTTCCCAACCCAATTGACATCTGAATTGCATGAATTTTTGATATGCGCTAGATGTGCTCGGGGGATGCCCGAGAAAATCTCTATTTTTCTCGACGGTGCCTATCCCTAGTCAACCATGGTAAATTTTCACAACTTGCATAAATTGAGCTAAGTTACGGTTGGAACATCACATGTTTGCACTGCTATCTCTATGAGTACACACTGACATTGTTTACTTATGTATTGCAGCAAGTTTTGGGAATTTCTACATTGCCTTTTCTAGTTCATCTATTTCACTTTTTGCATTTTTCTTCTATGACTTGATTTTTCTCCTGTACAACTTACAGGATGCCACAAAAACTCAATTCGAAGGGCAAAGAGAAGGTCGGGTCCACTTTCGACACAGCTCGTACCCAAACACCTGAAGGGGGTGTCCAGTGTTTTCTAAGTCCCGAGGTTCGAGTCAAATATGAGGATGTAGTCTCTCAGTAGAAGCAACATCTAGAACGATCGGTTAAGCTAGAGAATTTCCTAGGGTATGAATTGCTTATATTAGTGCACAATTGTGGTTGGGAAAAATTGGTGGAACAATCGCACCAAGTCTATGATAGTCTAGTTCGGGAGTTCTACGCAAATTTCAACAGTGACATCGACACATCTGGGTCAAAACACCAACACCAAATTGTTGATGTTTACAACGAAAGTTATTTAAGACTTCTATCAGCTTATTCGGGATAACATAGTCCCAATCCCTGGGGATTTTTCCATGGCATGAAGTGGCGAGGGTTTTGCTGGAGCATGAGAACGCCTGGCCTTTATAGACAGATGAGTAGTACCAGATTGAACTAAAATGTCCATAGCCATCCTATGGCTTTTTATCTGCCATAACATTGAGTCGACCCTACATCGCTCCACATTCTCGGATCCCAAGGCCGGCCTCATTTATCATTTAGTTCGGGGATAAAAGGTCGATCTTGCCTTCCTCATCTATAAACAAATCCATGCATTGGGAGTCTGGGGAGATCGTCGAAATTCTTTGATATTCCCGAGCCTTATTAGTTGCATCGCTATCCCGTTAGGGAAAATTTCGGTCAAACCAAGCCCATTCATCAAACACAGCATTTTAGAGGCTCAAGATAGAGAGATGATGAAGCACCAGGAAGCCCAAGAGAGGGCCAACCAGGGACAGTAGTCATTTGTACAAGGTGATGGGCTGCAAATGTGGATATACTTAAGGAAGCAGTCCCGCCACTACCACCTGTTGGGGACCGACACACAGATACTGCGACAGATGTTTGCTACCATGACAGGCTGCAATAGAGGCATTCAGAGCTTATAGTAGGCATTTGGGGCTATGCACATAGACATGTAGCAGGTGCAGGTCGATATGCTCACCACCCGTACTTTCGCATCCGATGCCAGTAGAGAGTCCATCGTATTTTGGTGGGCATTTGAGACAATGAATGGGCGGTTGAGCTTGTATGCAGGTTTGGTGGATGGTATACTACTCCGATCCGATGAGACATGGGACCGCCTGGGCAGCTTTGAGACTAAGGTGAGAAGGCGGTCCTGTTTCCTTCAGGAGCATTCAGAGTTGATTATGGGGCATAACGCTTTACTTCGAGAGCAGTTTGAGATGATGTGACAGCTCTTTGCATGATTGGCTCCACCACCGGATGATAGCGCTGCGAGACCCAATTTTCTTCCTCCATCTCCACCACCGCCTCCTTTTTGATCAGGGAAGTTTCATCTCTCCCTTCTTTTGCTTTATATCGTCATTGTCCTTCAAATTTAGTATCTAATCTTACACTATGCACATTGAGGGCAATGTGTGTATAAGTTTGGGGGTGGTAGACTTTGTATGACAATTTAAGGAATACGCATTAGACTTTGTGTGCTTGTTAAAAAAATTGTTTATTTCAATAGTTGCTCATTTGTTTTGTGTGCTCACGTGGGTTTAATGGCCTTGCCGGCAATGATGTGTATATTGGAATCAGTATAACTATGAATAGTGGAAATTGTGCATGTTAGATTGATCGATACTTACCAATGTGGAAGCTTGACATTTTTGCGCACAATACTTGTGTTTGGCATGCTAAGCTAATGATTGGGTTCATGAATCATAGAAGAGTTGAACATAATAGGTCAACTTTGAAAACCTCTATTACACTTATCGATAAACCATCATTTTAAAAGTTTGGAGATGATTTAGCTATTACAAGAAACATTGAGACGAGTAGGGATTCCATGCATAAAATTATATTGTGTGAATTGGATTAGACCAATGAGACGAAAATGAGGTGAAAATTTCAAGTTGGAGGTTGGTTTTAGAAACTGGGTATCTAAAAGAAAATGGACATTGCATTGAGCTTTGAATAATTAAAGACATATGTTCGAGCCTATAGAACTCGAGTGATTAAGCCTGTAATGGTTTGAAACCTGGTGCCCTATGGTCATCCGACTTGGGAGTCAACGGCCTAAAGCTCGTTACAAGAGTTATATAGAAAGCAAATATAAGATGTAAAAAAAAACTTCTATTGATGAATAACATACATGCATTTAAGTACGGAATGCATTGATTAGCCTCAGACATTTGATTGATAGAACTATATCTTTGATACGAAGCAAGTAACTTAGTTTAGTCTTAACAGTTGAAACAATCAAAGAAATAGGACAATCCCCACTTGTTGAAGTGTGAATTTGTGACTGTGAGATCTATCCAAACTGAGAGAGGGTAAGGGCTCAAGTAAATCAAATCTCTACTCTAGAACACACTACAGGATAATTGAGCGAAAAAGAATAAGTTTGGGGGTGTGTATCTTACAAGCGAAGAAAGGAAAATTTTGACTGCTACAGGTCGGGATTGTGTCCATCATCAGTTTGGTATGCTTTGCATGAGTATGCACACACACACACACACATATCAAGTTCTACATATGATAGGTAGAGATTGACTTGATGTTGCACTATTGAAACTGTTCATTATGTGAATATTGAATTCTAATCCTGAGACACGGCAGGTTGTTTAGCCATGTTTTGCGAAGAGTTAAATCACCATCTTGTTTGAGGACAAACAACAGTTCAAGTTTGAGGGGTTTGATAAGTGCATTTTACGCACTTATTTAGGTCACAAAACATGGACAATTATTGATAAATATGTTGAAGTATGGCTTAATTCAATATAATTTGTGTTTATAGGGCTACGTTGATAGATAGAACTAAAAGTATGCGAAAATGAACGAAAAGGGACCAAAATGGAAGGAAATGAGAGTTTAAGGACCAAAGTGCAATTCTTCAAAAGCTGGCCCAAATGGCAAATCGAGCATGGAACTGTACTAAGCAGCAAATTGTGGATATCATAGAATGCGAGAAGAAAGAAGATGAAGAAATCAAGGCCAAAAATTTGATGAAACAAAACTTAGGGACCAAAATGAACCAGGTAGAAAATATACTCTACCATGCGACCGCATGGTAGAAAATCCATGCGGTCGTCCAGGTAGCCACAGGGAATAATAAGGACCAATTTGATTGATCCATGATACCACATGGTTCAATCAGGCGAGAGAATTTTTGGTTTCCTTGTTCGAACCAATCTCTTATGGAAAGATATCTTGACACCCATTATAACCCTAATCTCGTCTAGAAAGAGAGGAGGGGCGGAATATTAGAGAAAAAAGAAGCATTGAAGAAGGAGAGGAAGGCACAAACTAGGGTTTTTCACTTCAAGAATCAAGACTTCAAGTTTTAAAATGAAGAATTGGGCGTGTCTTTTCCAAACTAGTTTTGTTATTCTTTTCTTTATCCATGCTAGGCTAGATTTCTATTGTACTAGGAGAACGATGATCCTCGCTACGTGAATTTTTAAGTCTTTATTTTGCAATTTTGACATTAAGACATGAATATGTTGAATGATTTATATACACTTTAATGTCTGCATAATTAAATGCATGTGATTATGTGAGTTTGGGTGATCTATTTCATGCATTCGAAAGAAGGGAAGTAGATTCAACAAGGTATAAATATTCGTAGGGTCCGATGGGGATAGAAATATAAGGCTACGTTCTATGTGAATCTTTAAGTGTCTACAAAACATCATGCATTCTCATATATTTGCATTTGTCATAGAAATATAGTCAAATGGTACGCGAGAATGGTACAATTCTACTCGAGAGAGATTATTGAATAGGTTAGAACCATTGATTTTTCAACTAAATCGTCGTGTTGTCAAATTGTGAAATAAGGGTTAGAAGTGAACTTGTTTCGTGATTCTGGATCCTAGTACACTTTTCATATAGTGATTTCTTCAACTTTTTGCATTCAACCATTATTTTGCATTTATTTACTAGCCTTAGTTTGTATATTAGTTATAGTTAATCATAAAATCCATATAATTATCTTAAGTTAAATAGATTTGGTTAAGGTTCTCAGTAGTGGTAATCAAATTAAATCAATCCTCGTGGGACGATACTCGAAATTTTACGATTTTCACTTTATTACTTGTTAGTGAATCGTGCACCTGCGGTGATTTAAATAACGAAAATATTTTCGTGAACAAAATGATGGAAATGCTCTTCTTGGGAATTTCTTGTCACATTTATCGTTCAAATTCAATCTAACATTCTGTATCCCGCATTTGAACAGCCAAACTTTCAGTTAAAAACGAATGACATCCAACTATTCCAAAACGGACACCAATTCTACGGGATGGCCAGTGAGAATCCACATACCCATGTGTCTCGATTCTTGGATATGTGTCAATATTTCAGATACCAAGGAATATCCGAAGACGCTATCAAGTTAAGGCTATTTCTACACACTCTACGAGATAAGGCACTTGAGTGGCCAGATTCACTCCATGTGGTAAGTATCACTACTTGGAACGATCTGGCTCACAAATTCTGCACGAAGTTACTTTTACTGGCTAAGGTTGCGAGATTGAGGCACGAAATATCAATATTCAGCTAGAATGAATCCGAATCATTTGATGAGGCATGTATCAGATTTAAGAACATGCTTGAAAGATGGTGGGATTTGTGAGAAGTTATGAGTTTGAATTCTTTTCAAACCACTCCTTTCAATTCACTTTAATAATTTGTGGGTCGATTCAACCCACATGGATGACTCATGATCCATAGTTTCTATTATCTTCCACTAGTACATGATGGACATATATTAGCTCTACTAGATGAACATCATATCTCGCTATACTCCAAACTTATTTTTCCAACATTAATTTAAGTATTTTCGATTTCTCAAGTATTTATTGAACATACTTGAACCCCTCATCTTATCATTGTATTCACAACTGTGTCTGATACCCTACATGGTTAAACACAATTGTTCGGTCGACGAATATAAATATAAATGTTGGTCAAAATAGTTTTTCTTTCCTACTTGAATCCTTCAACTTTAAAAGCTGATTTCCTAAACATGTCTCATCAAACTGAATCAATCATAGTTTTGGCAACACACTAAAGTAGCAACACAGAAATAAAATCTCAAAAAACAATCAAAAGTCATAAGGGTATATATGAGGTTATATAAACCTCAAGGTCTCATACAATGAGGAAGCAGGGATCCATTTACTCATTTACCCAATATTGGTCGTAAAAGCACACGTGGTATGAAACATGCGCTACGATGTTTTCTCTCATTCTTAAAGTGTATGTCATATCATTTATAGACAAATAACAGCTTACAGATTCAGGTATTCTCCGATAGCTAACTTGAGTTCTCCTTATATTCATTCCTCCAAGCAATCTCAAATCGAGAATTCGATCTGGCTACTAAATATATTTAATAGATTAGTAAAATCCATTTCAATTACTTTTTGCAATCTCATCTTTGATATCTCATCAAGGCGAGATATCATGACACAACATGATCATTATGTCTCAACTCAGCATACTCCAAAATGTCTGAGGTGATTGCTCGTGTGGGTGAGTTAATCTCAAACTGTTTGACATACTTTATATGTGTATGCAAAATAATATCTCGCAATCCCAATAATAGATTACACATGAACTCAAATTTGTTCATCTATAGACACATAAAATTCAATCAAGAGTTTTCTGATACATTAAGTATCATATTCTACGTAATTTTAGAGGTTCGATATTACCAACGAGTATATCTCTAAACATCTTTAGAGTATGATGATTACAAATCATCATTTACGTAGATATATTACAAAGACACTTTCTTTGCTAATGTCTTTCACAGATATATTATCGAGTGTTTGGTTCCATCATGATATTTGAGATCCTCATGAGATAATTTACGTAATTATCATTGATCTCATATTCTCAACTAATATCATTAGATTCCTTGTACATCTATACCAAATAATTTCTTCAACTGTCAAGTTATATATACAACAAGATATGCTTCTTGCTACTCTATATAGCAAGATTGTACAAGTCTAATAACTATTTGTGCTCAACTAACTTCATATTTAGTCGATATTTGCATATTTGTTCCAATCACAAGTTATTCCTTCGACAACAAATAGAATAACTAACAGTAGCACTTTTCAGGTATCACAATATCCTTTCGAAGGACAACATCGATGCCTACTGACTAGATTCATGACATGACAAATATTAGGGCAAGTATACATCATAGCATACGTCTAATTCTTAATCGCACTAGATGTGGTGCTCTGGATCTTTTTAACACAAAATATACAATTTTCTAAATCCATATCTTTCGTCTAAAAAATTAAGGAGAACCATTTCAAAATGGTCTCAATACACTCCTTCTCATGCTTAGCCAATATAGTATCATCAACATCAAAATTAGAATTATAGCCTACCATCAAAATTTTACATTAATACAGTAAACTTCATCCACACGATGAAATTTTGTACGAGATTTAAACCCTGTTAAAACTCAAGTACCAGTGTCAAGATGTCTGTATTAGGCTACAAGTGTAACTAAGAAGTTACCATCATACTATAGAAGCTTTTAACATGAAACGTACAAATCGATTCATGTAGATCTCTTCAATCAACTCTCAATTGAGAATGAAAATACAGTCTATAAGTCTATTTGGTACAATCTAAACTTAAACACACTATCATGGTTAACATCAACGTATAGAAGTGAATCTCATTACCAAGAAAAAAATTTGTGCGACTCAATATACTCCTATTGAGTATAACCATTCTTTTAAAAAAATGAGTTTTATTTATCATGAACTCATTAGTCTTCCATTTAATTTTTAAGAACCTGAATGTTCTCAATAAACATAACGTCCAATTAGAGTTTGTTGAGTGCTCCACACTCATGATATTTACGCCACTTAATACATTTTTTTTGTTACCCTTAAGAAAGTTTTAGAGTGTTTTTATGTGTGTTTTGATGTTGTGATGTAAGTTGGTGAGATTGAAGAAAATAAGTAGAACTTGACAATTTTGGAGAAAATGGCTAAATTGTAAGAGATCCAAAGTTCGGGGACTAAAGTGCAAATACTTAAAAGCTGTGCCGAACTTTACGATGAAGATTTGAGAGTAGTAAGGACCAATTGGATGAGGAAAGATGTCAAAGGGATCAAATTTAGTCAAAATATGATCACACATCAAATTCCAACCGAAAAAGTTTTGCTCCGGATTTTTAGTCTCATATTGAGACTCACGTTTAACATAGAAAATGATCGAATTAGAGGATGATGTCTGAATCAAAGTTGTATCCTGATGAGTTAGCTTTCCAAAGTATCTTGAATCACCTCAATCGGATATCAGATGAAAAAGTTATGATAATAATATTGAAAGACGTGTAGAACAGAAAACGGGACACAGGAGCTGGCGCCACGGCGCCGCTCGCCGGGTAAAAATAAAAAAAGCATTTTTGAATGAGACCCTGCCCAATCTAACCCTAATTCATCTCTAAATTCTAAAACACTATAAATACAAGTGGGAAGACCTAATTTTAGAGGTTTGAAGAAGGAGAGAAAGATACACAAAGATTGAATCTCCAAGAACAACAAGAAGGAATTGAAGAAATTAAGTGAAGAAATGGTGGAAATCATAAAAGGGACTCCGATTAGCACTTCAAAAGAGTTTTTTCTTACCTTTTCTTTTATGTTTTCCATTATAAATTGTATGAATTTCATGTTCTATTTCATGAGCTAGACAATTTAGTTAGAGTTTTATGTAGCCAACTTGAGATTATGGTTTGATGAATACATGAATTATTTCTTTTGGAATTTTCCACTTATATTTAATTGTGTTATGATTATAATGCTTTCAATTACCTGATCAATAATTGAATGAATAGATGCTAGTCAATTTCGGCACTCTAGAGAGAGGAATTTAAGCGTGATCATAAGATTCACACACCGTAGGTTTTATGGGTTTCGAGAGAAAGTGTAAAATCTATGAAGCTTACTCCACAAAAGAATCGGGACTTTGATAAATTCTAGGCTTTAATTCAAAATAGAGATATTGAGATTGAATTCTAGGATTAATTTCTAGCCGGCACTCGAGAGAAGTGAGAGAAATAAAATTGGATTCTTACTTTTAAATATGTGAAAATTAATTGGAATAATTTGATGTCATTGAATAATAATTGAAAGTTGGTGAAATCATTCCGTAGGCTTTCTCATTTTGATAATTTTATATTCCACAATTTTGTGGTCGCATATTACTTTTGATAAGTTTAAAACAATCATTCAACCATTCATCATTTGTCTAAATAAAATAGAAGTTATACAATTATAATACTTGGTAGAAATTGAATTACAATCTTTGTGGGTTTGACACTCTTAACTCAATCATTATATTACAAAACTTGACACCGTACACTTGCGGCATAAATTCACGTTGTAGAAAACGCGTGACAAGTTTTTAGCATCGTTGCCGGGGATTGTTTTATTTGATTTTTACTAATATTATTACCAATTAGCTTTTATTTTAATTTAGATTTTTAATTTTGTTTTTATTTATTTTATTTGTATCTTTGATAGTTTCTTGGTTTGTTAATTTCAGCTGTGTATGAGAAGATCGAGAAATTTAGAATTATTACTTGTTGATCCTGAGCTAGAACGCACATTTCGCCATCTAAGGGGTATGCAGAGAGACGAACGTGAAGCAATGGCCGAACATGATGCAAGAGCAGCGGATGAAAATAATCAACAACAGGCTATTCGGGATTAAGTCAGACCAGTTGTTATTGACAACTATTCCGGTATTGCACGCCCAACTATCATTGTAAATAATTTCGAGCTGAAGCCGGGGACTAATACACATGGTACAACAGAATCAGTTTGGGAAAGGTCCAACAGAGGACCCAAATGCTCCTCTGGGTTCTTTTCTCGAGATTTGTGATACAGTCAAAATGAACGGTGTTATTGAAGATGCATCAAACTTTATTCTCATTCTCCTTAAGGGATAAGGCCAAAGCATGGATCCAATCTTTGCCATATAGATCCATCACAACATGGGAAGAGTTAGCTCAGAATTTTCTCACAACATATTTTCCACTTTCCAAGACAGCTCAATTATGGGGTGAAATTGGGCAGTTTCGATAGTCAGACTTTCGAGCTATTTTATGAGGTATGGGAGAGATTCAAAGATCTACTTAGAAGATGCCTCAGCATGGTTATCAAGATCAATTGCAGATACAAACATTCTACAACGGTTTGAATGGTCAGATATGGATAGTGGTAGACTCTGCATCATGGGGCACATTGATGACCAAGACTCCAGATGAGGCCTATGCATTATTGGATGAGATAGCTACTAACAACTACCAATGGCCAAGTGAGCGTTCAAGTGTAAAGAAAGTTGATGTCCTTTATGAGGTAGACCCTATTACCGCCCTTGCAGCTCAAATGTCATCTCTCACTACGCAAATAGCGGCATTAACATCACAGGGAATGCAAAAGAAATCAGAATCTATTATGGTTTCCACTGCCCATCAGAAGGCTGAAAGGGAGAATGAACAAGTTCAATATGTAAACGATCAAAACTTCCATCAAAGGGGAACCTACTCAGGAAACAACTATTATTAGGGGTTCAATAATTAGGCGTCTGAGCGAAAGCCATCACTGGAGGATATACTGGGAACCTTCATTTCAGAGACTAGATTGAGGTTCAACAAAGATGAGTCCAGACTTGACAATATTGAGACACATATGACCAACATGGGAGCCACAGTAAAGAATTTGAAGGTGCAATTTGGTCACATAGCAACTGCATTACAGTCCTAACAGAAATGAAAATTTTCCAGTGACACGGAGGTTAACCCAAGGGAGCACTGCAATGCCATCACATTAAGGAGTGGTAAAGAAGTTGAAGAAAGCAAGCCTAAAGAGGTTGTGAGACCTACACCAGATCCCATACTTACAGAGGAAGAGTAGATTGAAAAGAAGCAACAAAAAAGATTCATAAACCTTACTCAATCTGATTTTCAGACAACCCACCTATCTTGAAGTCCCAACTACCATTCCCACAGAGATTCATGAAAAAGAAGATTGATGAGAAATTTGTAAAGTTCCTAGAGATCTTTAAGAAAATCCACATCAACATTTCTTTTGCAGATGCCTTGGCCCAAATGCCTAACTATGCCAAGTTCTTGAAGGAAATGATGTCAAAAAAAAAAAAAGAAAGTTGGAGGAGTTTGAGATAGTAAAGTTAACAAAAGAGTGTAGTGCCATTCTTTAGAAGAAGCCTCTTCAGAAATTGAAAGATCCAGGTAGCTTTAACATTCCTTGCAATATTGGTGGTATCACATTTGAAAAAGCATTGGGTAACATCGGAGTTAGAATTAACTTGATGCCCTATCAATGTTCAAAAAGTTGGGTCATGGATAAGTGAAGCCCACAACCTTCACCTTGCAACTGGTAGATAGATCAATTACATACCCCAAGGGCATTATTGAAGATGTATTGGTGAAGGTCGATAAGTTCATCTTTCCAATGGACTTCGTGGTGTTGGACATAGAGGAGGATGAGAAAATGCCATTGATTCTTGGTAGACCTTTCTTGGCTATTGGAAGAGCTTTGATTGACGTACAAGAAGGAAAGTTGACAATGAGGGTTAATGAGGAGCAGGTTGTGTTCAGCATACATCAATAGGAAAAATCCTCAGAAAAAGTTAACATCTGCCATATGGTCCAATCAATTGATGAAGTGAAGGGTAAAAATTGCAAAAGAACATTGTTTCATGACCTTCTACAGTTGCTACCAAAAGCTATACAAAGACCAAGGAAGTAGTGGATTTCATTTTAACTCAAGAAGTCGATCCACCTGACAGATTGAAGAACTACATTGAAGAACCTCTGAAACCTCTCAACATTATCAAATCAAAAGAGGTTTTAAAGGCTACATCAGAGTTAACATTGCTTCATTCTATTGACCATGCTACAGTGAAGAAAAATACAAATCCAAGGGTGAAGTTTAAAAATAAGAGAGAGGTGTCACCTGAAGATCCAACATAGGCACTACAGTTGAGTCAAGCTAATGACATTAAAGAAGAGCTTCTTGGGAGGCAACCCAAGCTTTCTTCCTTTTTACTTATTCATTTATTTTGTTTTTGAATTATAGGAAGTTTAGTTTATTTTATAGTTTAGTTAGAATTCTTCAACCATATCCCATTCCCCTTAGGTCATTGAGTAATTAAGTTGGTTGTTAGATGTTTGAATTAAGTAACACTTGTTCCATACAGTTAATCTCTAAAATTTGGTTTTTCAGGAACATGATATCGCGAAACATCCAAACCAATATTGACAAGGAGAAAACGAGATAATCTCAAGTTTGGGGGAGGGGGTGAAGTTGAAAGAAACATCCATCAACTTCAGCATCATCAACACCAAAACGTCACGGGCAATACAGACAATTCAAGGAAGTCTCCTCTTTTTTCTTTAATTTTACATTGAGGATAATGTTTAATTTAAGTTTGGGGGTGTATTATAAATTGTGTCTAATTGCCTTGGTTTTATTTATTTTTTTATGTTTTGTGTAATTTGTGTGCCTTGGTTTTATTTTTTTTTTATGTTTTGTATGATTTGTGTGCATGAAAAAAAATTGTTGTTTTTTATTACACATTTTACATGTTTGTATGAGTTAGATAGCCTTGTCGGCATTGGTTTATGTAATTGAGAATATGTTTTGGTTTATGAATTGTGGATAAGTTATGTGTTTGAGTTAATATTTTTGCTTATTCATGTGAAACGAAAAATATTTATGCACGTGAGTTGATTGTAATGTTGTACATGAGTATGTTGATTCACGTTAATAGGTTAAAATAGAGAACTTAGATGCAAAACCCAGACAACCAATAAACAAGATTCACATCCCTAAATCAAATCTAGGATGTTTGGATGGTCGAACTTTTGTAGGGAGACATGGATGTAGATGTGGATTACATGTGTGCTAAAATTTATGTGGGCTGTTTGAAACCAATAAGATGAAAATTACATGAGAACTTTAAGTTAGAGGTCAATTCTCGAGAATAAGTGTTTAATAAGGGGCATTGCACTAATCATTGCGTATAAAAAATTGTGAACGACTATAATAATCTCATTGTGTGACGTCTATTCGTACCCTTTTATGACTCGAGTGAATAAGCCTGCAAGTGTTAAAACATGATGCCCTAAAGTCATCTGACTTGGGAGTCGTCTGCTTAAAACTCGCTACAGGGATCATTTAGAAAGCTTAATGGAGAGATGTCCACACAAAGAGTATATATATATATATATATATAGCTGAAAAAGCAGGTGTATAAAACAAAAGACGCGCCACATATCATGATTAAACCCCGAACACTTATTTTTGAGGATTAGACCTTTGATAAGAGGTTAGTACCTTAGATGATTCTTGAAGGTTGAAGCGGTCAAAAATAAGAAGAATCCTCATTTGTTGATATGTTGAACTACAATTAGTAAAGCCTACCAAATTAATGTGGTGTAAGAAATTAGTATTGAAATTCAACTTAGAATACACCCTGGAAGAGAAAAGAAAACAAGTTTGGGGGTATGTGAATCCCATGAAAGAAGTAAGGAAATATTTGACTTTTAAGGCTGGGAATTGGATCAACTTGTAATTGTATTGCACTTGATTTTCCACACACACCCGTTTTGCATTGATATGTGAGAATTTAGCTTATGCATTATAGTTTTGAAGTGATTCATGAAATTGATGCTATATTTTCAATCCTGAGCTATGAATGCAGATATCTAGCACAATTTATTTTAAGTGATTTTGTTTGTATTTATTTGTTTGTGTGTTTGTTAGTGATTTTCCATAATTTGGTGTTTGCTCGAGGACAAACAAAATATTAAGTTTGGGGGTATTTGATGAGTGTTCCACACTCATGATATTTATGCCACTTAATGCATTATTTTGTTACCATTGAGAAAGTTTTAAAGTGTTTTTATGTGTGTTTTGATGTTGTGATGTAGGTTGGTGAGATTGAAGAAAATATGCAAAAGTTGACAATTTTGGAGAAATTGGCTAAATTGTAAGAGATCCAAAGTTCGGGGACTAAAGTGCAAATAATTAAAAGTTGTGTCGAACCTCACGATGATTATTTGAGAGTTCTAAGGGCCAATTTGATGAGGAAAGATGGCAAAGGGATCAAATTTAGTCAAAATATGATCACACATCAAATTCCAACCGAAAAGGTTTTGCTCCGAATTTTTAGTCTCATATTGAGACTCACTTTCTTATCTTTTCTTTTATGTTTTCCATTATAAATTGTATGGGTTTAATATTCTATTCAATGAGCTAGACAATTTAGCTGGGGTTTGATGTAGCCAACTTGAGATTATACTTTGATGAATACATGAATTATTTCTTTTGGAATTTCCCACTTATATTTAATTGTGTTATGATTATAATGCTTTCAATTACCTGATCAATAATTGAATGAATAGATGCTAGTCAATTTCGGCACTCGAGAGAGAGGAATTTAGGCGTGATCATAAGATTCACACACCGTAGGTTTTATGGGTTTCGAGAGAAAGTGTAAAATCTATGAAGCTTACTCTACAAAAGAATCGGGATTTTGATAAATTCTAGGCTTTAATTCAGAATAGAGATATTGAGATTGAATTCTAGGATTAATTTCTAGTCGGCACTCGAGAGAAGTGAGAGAAATAAAATTGGATTCTTGCTTTTAAATATGTGAAAATTAATTGGAATAATTTCATGTCATTGAATCATAATTGAAAGTTGGCGAAATCATTCCGTAGGCTTTCTCATTTTGATAATTTTATATTCCACAATTTTGTGGTCACATATTACTTTTGATTAGTTTAAAACAATCATTCATCATTTGTCTAAATAAAATAGAAGTTATACAATTATAGTACTTGGTAGAAATTGAATTACAATCCTTGTGGGTTCGACACTCTTAACTCAATCATTATATTACAAAACTTGACACCTTATACTTGTAGCATAAATTCACATTGTAAAAAACGCGTGATTGAGCTTCCACCACGTCTCAAATTAGGTTGGAATTTTATACTCCATATATACTATCCATCACTTTCTTCATATTTCTTCACTGGATTTTTGAATCAATAATCATTGAAATTAAATAGCTCTTAACTGTCACTCGGAACCAAGAATAATTGAAATTAGATAGTTCTTAGTAAGCTCCCATTCGGATAGATAGCTTACACTCATAAATAGATTACTCCCACTTAAATCAGAAGTTTAAGCCAACTCTTATGTATTCAAAATTGATTCATCAATACACATAATATCAATTTCAATAATATTTTCCAAAATTTTCTCCCCTATTAGGAAAAAAATGTCAAATAGAGATACATTTTGTTTTTAATAGACTCATGTTCCCAAACTTATTATCAAGAACTTATATAATCGATTGTGAGTCTAAGACAACCCATATTTGGTTATCTACGTGTCCAAAGCTTATATATTCTGAAGGTACTAACGTTAAGAAAAATCCATTAAGTGACACATTGCAGTTAACCAATATTATTCCCAAAATAAAATACATAAATTAGACTGCATTATCTCAAGTGTCATCACATTCAATAATATTCTATTCTTTCTTCCCAATAAACCATATAATTATTGATGATCAAGAAATAATCAATCCAATAAGAATTTCTCTTTCATTACCTAGATCATAGATCTCTCATGATAGAGATTCACGCTCTCAAACAATTCTCAAAGTCTCATCACATTCAATAATATTCTCAACTTATGAAAATCAGAGGTACAATTGAATGCGTGAATCGATCTATAAATATAATGAAAATATAAAATTTCATCTCTATCTATCAAGAAATTTGAATTGATTTACTCAATGGAAATTTAACTCTTAGGGTCCGTTTGATTGCAAAGTTGGAAAATGGGTGGAAAGAAAATGTTTTACAGGGAATTGATTTTCCTAGAAAATGTTTTACTGGGAATTGTAATTAATTGTGTTTGATTGGTAAAATTTTCTATGGAAAATGTAGAAAGTTTTGTGTCCATTTGACTTCATTTTTTATGGAATTTGTCCATTAAAGTGATAATTTTTTCTACCATTGGGTCTAAAATTTGTTCCAATTGTAAAAAAAAATTTGAAAAAAAAAAATTGAAAAAAAAAAAAATTTACCATACCGAATATCATTCGTTTGACTTTGTTTTGCATGGAAGTTGTCAATAAAAGTGAAAAATTTTTTTACCATTGTATCTAGAATTTGTTCACATTGCAACAAAAAAAAAAAACAAAAAAAAAAATGGTGGAAAATGTTTTCCCACCAAATAGGTGAGAAAACAAAATCAAGTTTTTGTACATCAAAGGATTGTACCTAGAAAAAGGTGGAAAACCAATTCCAGGGAAAAAAAGTGCAATCAAACACGACAAAAGTAGGAAACGGAATTTCAATTCCAACTTCCATGGAAAATAAAGGGCTATCAAACGGGCCCTTACATCTTGAATAATTTTCTCAACTCAAAACATCAAACTATTGCACAAATTAAACATCACAACTGATGAATAGAACTACCACATATAAGTGCAAGTAATAGACCACTTTTAGAAGAATAAAAACTGAGATCAAGTTCAGTTGAGCGTTTGATACTATCTTAATATCAAATAGGAGGTCAGTTTCTCCATTTTACAACACTAAGTTGCAGTATCAGTCATATAAACTTCCACTCAATCTTCATTATTTGTACATATCTATGTATCATGTCAAAGATTCTACATTAGACTAAAAAAACTTCTCAATCTCATATAAAATAGGTTTCTAAAAGTTGAATTCATTATCTACACAAAATAAGGTCCAATATGTATAGTGTTAATACGTAAACAACACTAAGAAAAACATATTCAAGAGTTATATCCTTTAGCCCAATTACTTTTGAGCTAAGAGATTCAAACCATGTGGTTGAAACACTTGAACCTTTATAATATTGGTCATCTACCAAAACCACTATCAAGTATTTCTATCTGATATGTTCTTCTTGGTCATTTTTTAGTCTCCTCATTATCCGCATTTGTTTAAGTTCATTTAAAGCTTAAGATCCAAAGTCTTTTGCAAACTAGAACATTGCTACACAAGCATGTCCTCGAGATTTAGCAACATCAAGTCGCACGTATTTTAACTCACACAGTGGGTAGTGTCAATGGAGGAAATTGACACTTCAATTCACATTGACCTTCAAAGTTCCCATCCATTGAAATGAGACTGGTTTGAACTTACTACTCACCAATAAAAATTGTGACCAACAAAAAAATTGTTAACACTGTGTTAACCATCTCAGCTCAATCACAATTGAGAAATAAAAGATCGTCTCTAACGGAACTTAACAATTCAAATGCTCAAGTACTAGAATCTACTTTTTTCGTACTTGACAAAGTTCTTGATACTTATTCTCTAGAGTAGTCTTACCCACATCAGGTCTTCAATTACGTGGTTGATGCTATCTAAAACATCATGTTCTTTTAACGGAAAAACTTATTATGTCAAATGTTATTGCATTTGGCTTGCCACCTTTAATAAGGTCAACAACTATAGATTTTGATGCCATGATCTATCAGATTTTAGAGACATTTTATTCTCAATCAATGCCCATTTATGCACATATATCATTTTGCATCAATGAAAATTAACATATACGATAGTTCAACGTTAGGCACAGAATCAAAAGTTCACTGTGTTATAAGCGAGAATTACATTAATTCTTCCAATTTGAGAACTCACACTCAGTTGGTTAATCAAATAGTTCTAAGCAAAATTTTCTCTAAATCTTCCAATCATTGAACTATCACTCAACTGACAATCAATAGGTCTAAGTAAAAATCTCACTATTCTCCTTACCTTAGCATTCATAACAATTCACGAATTAATAGATATCATGTAATTTAATAAGATAATTCCATAATGTACAATAAAAGTATAAACATGCACATGTATCTAATCATGACATATCCTATGATATCACAAATTAATTCTTTCAGAAAATAATTCTAATTATAATCGTAGAATAAAACTCACATCATTTAAGTTTTGTTATACAGACTCTTAACATCACTTTAATATCTGTTGCAACACAATCCCGACAAATGGGAAGTGACGTCAGAATTCTCATATTCTGCTTATCACAAAAAAATTGTCCCAAAAATATTTACGTGTTCCATTAAGTCTTGCTCCAGTTCCGTTTATTAATTTCAATAAGTTCTCTAGTCTTTGCTTTTCCAACCTTCCCTTTAAAGATGCTATAAGTGTGTATAGATCCATTAATATCCGATCAAGCATAAAAATTGAAAATAAATACTCAGAGCCACTGAAGTGAGTACTCGATCGTAAGCTTTAGGGCCTCATAAGATTAGTCGAGGTGCACGCAAGTTGGCCCGGATATCCACGGTTATTAAAAAAAAAATTATAATAAATCACATAACCTAATCGAAGACCCACACAACTCATGAATATATATTAAAACATTGTATTTTAAATGCTTTTAGAGTATTTTTTTCATTTTCCAAAAAAAAAATAAAATGAAAGCACTTCAAAAAAAAAGCTCATACTAGCCACATACCATCTAATAAATATTCTTGATTAAAAAAAAAAAAATCAGAGTTTACTCAAGTTAAAAATATATATTTTTAACTAACCAAAAATTAATTTACTTATACTGAAAAAATCAAGAATAATTCATGAACCGATCTACAATTTTTAGAATTAAAATCGAGTTCCTCACGTGCCCTCACTTGCAGGATCAATCTGTAATAATTTTCTTAAATTAATTTAAAAAATGGGGTGCGTTAGAGCCACCACACCGTTCTAAAAAAAACTTTTCAATTGGTCATCCCAACTAATTTCAACTTTTTGAGTTCATTTGTATAGTCAGATTTTACATAATCAATGTTTAAGGCCACGTTTGAGACATTAACACATTTCTTGGAGAGTCAATATAGCAGAAAAAAACATGCAAAATATTCAAATTTTCAACAAAATTTCGAAATAATAACTTCTTCATTTTAAGGCCAAAATTAATAATATTTATATCATTGGAAAAGTCTTGAGAAGATCTATCCAACCATACCAAATGAGAAGCATGAAACATAGTGTAGAAGAAATTATCATGTGATGAAATTTTGGATTTTACCAATCTTCTTTCAAAAAAACAGATTTACATCCAAATTTCGGGATGCCATAGCTTTTTCATTTCAACGCCAAAATTAATGATCTTTATATCGTTAGAAAAGGTCTTGAGAAGATATATCCAACCATACCAAATAGGAAGCATGAAACGCAGTCTAGAAGAAGTTATCGTGTGATGAAGTTTCGAATTTTACCGATCTTTAGATTTACATCTAAATTTCAAAACCTCGTAACTGCTTTGTTTTAACTCCAAAATTTAAGTTCTTTATATGATTGGAGAGCTTGTTAAAATACCTTTCTAACAATACTAATTTTGATGCATAATTATTAATTTATAAAAAACAGTAAATTATCAAAAGATGTCATTAAAAACCACATAAGGTTTCAAAACTTTGCATATAAAATCAATATCCCAATTGTATCATGTAATGGCATATTTAAGCATGTATTACAGCAAGGAATTCAACTTTATAGCTATGATACCAATGGAGTAATTTACATCATACTTTAAAATGAATTTTGGGTTAAGATATTTACTTGAAATGATGAATTCCAAGATTTTTTGAATGATTGAATCACCTTACTTTTCAAAACTCCAAATCTACAATTTTCTTGCACTCCAATGGTCCCAATCCCGATCACAATGGAAGGGGATTATTAGCGACAATTTAAGTGCCAATTTTTGTGAGTTTTCATGTCAAAATAGTGGTTCTATGTGCCTTTCAATTTTGGTGATATTTTTCATACGAATTTTCACAATTTTATTGTCAACTTTTTTCTCTCTTCTAAGTGCAAGACAAAGTTATGGGAGTTATGTAAAAGCTTGAAAGTTGGTGGGAGTGGAAGAAGTTATGAGTTTGAATTCTTTTCAAACCATTCCGTACAATTCACTTTAATAACTTGTAGGTCGGGTCACCCTACATGGGCGACCCATGACCCATATTTTCTATCGCCAACAACTTTGAAGACAATTTTAGGCCAAGGCATATTAACTAAGCTATATCTTCAGTTTTGTTCCTTTGTCCACTGCATGAAACCTTCCACAACATTGCGAGGACATTTCTTGTTAGTAAATGCATTGAATAAGGAGGAAATCATATAAATCCAGGCTTTTAAAGATACTGGTGTAAAAATCAGTGTGAGAAGTTTTTTATTCAAACTTCAGGTATTTGTTTTATTTATTATATATACAAATTTTACCTTCAAACCCTAAAAATCATTTACCACTCTCATCTCTCTCTTTCTCTCTCTTCCCATCGCATCTCTCTCTCGTCTCTCCCTCGCACGTGACCACCATCGACGAAGACCACAGCGAAGGGTGCTGGCGGTGAATGCTCGTACCCACTCTCATCGGACTGAAACCCATCCAAATAGAAGACGACAAGCGGCGACAGCAGCAGCAGCGCCGCCTCGAGGACCTAGCTTCTTTCTCTCTTCTCAACCTCTCTACCGATGTCCAGACGCCCTTATTTGACTGCTGCAAGCGGCGCAGCAGTAGCGTCGCCTCAAAAATACCGGCAGAGCTCTGTTGCGACTCAAATCTGCAACGCCTCCTAGATTTTTTGGGCATTTTTCATTTTTTATTCATCTATTATGCGATGGGTGTGATGGTCGATAGTGGTGATGGTGGTTGTTATGGCGGGTGCTTTGTGTGTGAGATGGTATAGGGGATGTAATCTGGTTGTGGTTGTTGCAGATCGGATTCGAAGAAGTGAATTGGTGGTTGTGGTTGTTGGTGGCGGCTGCGGTCGCGTAGCTGGAGTGGGACGAACCATGTAGCGGCCGCGATGGTGGTGGATCTTGCTGATGGTGGAATGGTCATTTTTTGTTATTGTTGTAGCGGTTTTGTGGCCGAGTCAACGGCGGTGGTCGTTCATTTTGGTGCCTGTGACCTAACTATTGAACTGTAACTTTAAAATTGATAATTTGTAACTAGAAAAATAATCTGTGACCAACAAATTTAAAAATACATGACCTATGACATATAAATTTTTTGATCCGTGGCCAATAAAATAATCTGTGACTCTAAAATTCAATAATCTGTGACTAAAAATATAATCTGTGACCAACCATTTTTTTATATGTGGTCGTAAAAAAATCTGTGACCAATTTATTTGGAAATCTGTGACTGTGTGACCCATAAATTTTGAAATCCGCAGCCGCGTAGCTGGAGTGGGACGAACCATGTAGCGGCCGCGATGGTGGTGAATCTTGCTGATGGTGGAATGGTCATTTTTGTTATTGTTGTAGCGGTTTTGTGGCCGAGTCAACGGCAGTGGTCGTTCATTTTGGTGCCTGTGGCTTAACTATTGAACTGTAACTTTAAAATTGATAATTTGTAACTAGAAAAATAATCTGTGACCAACAAATTTAAAAACACATGACCTATGACATATAAATTTTTTGATCTGTGGCCAATAAAATAATCCGTGACTCTAAAATTCAATAATCTGTGACTAAAAATATAATATGTGACCAACCATTTTTTTATCTGTGGTCGTAAAAAAATCTGTGACCAATTTATTTGGAAATCTGTGACTGTGTGATCCATAAATTTTGAAATCTGTGACCAACGAATTAATTGTCACCTATAAAATTTTTGAACTGTGACCGTAAATTATAAATCTGTGATCAGAATGGTCACCGGATTAATCGCCGAAATAATTGCCGGAATCGGAGCAGTCGTAGGGAAGGTCGCCGAAGAAGAGTGGTGGTCAGATTGGTCGTCGAAATAATCCCCGAAGCGGTATGGGTGGTGCATGTGGGATGAGTTAATTATATTATATTAGAATTAAATATTTAATAATAAATTGATTTAATAATTTATTATTTCATAAATAAAAATTTAAAAAAAAACTTGATTTTTGAATTGGTGTAAAGTATACACCTTATTTATGAATTTTTCCCTTGAATAAGACGCTTTCTGGTGAAAAGGGTATGGGCATTTGTTAGGATATTTTTTGTCGTTAAGAATGTCTTTAATTTGTAAATAATTGCAAATCGTAAATAGAATTGTGTCTTAAGCTTATGAATCACGTGATCACAAGATTATGGGACAAAGAAACTATAATACATGAAAAGCTGGAGACAGTGCCTACCTTGGCACCCACTCCATTCTCAATGTATATTCCTCAAAGCTCCAAAATGTAAAGACTAGAATGCCCCTCCTTGGTTGTAACAACTCTTTCTATTCATGTAACAGAAGGAAGAACACGAACGGGTATCCAAAATAAGGGAAGGTCAAAATGGTCTTCTCAAGAGAAACATTGTCACAGGGGAAAATACACGTGATTTGTCAAGCACTAAAAATGTTGTGTTCACTTTACTTGGTATGTGATGAGCAGACATTCATCTCATGAGGAAGAAGAAACCTAAATATTCCCTTGTTACTCTCCCTCTTAAATACTTAATGGAGGGATGAAGAAGCTAAGGAAATTAACAAAAATATTATCATCGATTCAATTCTTTTAATCTGATGTCTCTTTCTCCTTCATTCAATCTCAAAATTAGGCTTCCGTCTAACTGTTATAAACCTGCATCAAACCTCAATACAGCCTTTCCTAAAATTTTATCGATAACAAATTCACAGCAGTATGAATGTCCAACTTTTCTGTACCCCCCAGCAAACCAGGTCATAATTTTTCGAGTTCAATATTTTGCTACATTTCCTAACTTTGTATGTTGTTAACAATGAATGTATCTTATGATTGTATTGACGCATTTTAAGTGTCAGAGCGTCGCAGCAATTGTTTTCGGTGATGGTTCACATTCACGACTCTATCCATTGACAAAGCGAAGAGCAGAAGGTGCCCTTCCTATATCTGGAAATTACAGACTAATTGATGCAGTTATCAGCAATTGCATCAATAGCAGCATTACCAAAATCTACGCTCTTACGCAGTTTAACTCTACTTCTCTAAATTCTCACCTTTCAAGAGCTTATGCTGGGGCGCGTCTTGGAAAAGATGGATTCGTTGAAGTTATAGCAGCGTATCAGAGTCCAGAAGACCATGACTGGTTTCAGGTTAAATGAATAACATTGCAGTTAGATCTACTTCATTAAATTCTTTTTTGATTTTTAGCTTCAGTGTACGTTTCAACATTCTTTAGGGAACTGCTGATGCAATAAGAAGGTGTTTGTGGGTGCTCGAGGAGTATCCGGTCATTGAGTTTCTAGTTCTTCCTGGCTACCACCTTTATAAAATGGACTACCAGAAACTTATAGAGGCTCACCGGAACAGTAAAGCTGATATAACTGTATCAGTATTGAGTAGTTCAAGAGATGAAGATTTAGGATTCGGAATTTTCAAATTAAATGCTCAAAGCCAAGTTATCGATTTTAGAGAGAATCCTATGATGGACCCTTTGAAGTCCACGTCAGTAAGTCACCTCATACCTTCTTTTTTTCATAATAGATAGGGTATTATATGAAATCTAAGCTGTCAACAAGCAACAGAACATGATATTTTATATGTAATCCGAATTTTCAGGTAAAAAATTCGGTGAAATTCAATGACGATGCTCATCATAATTTCCCCAGCATGGGAATCTGTGTCGTTAACAAAAATATTATGAGAAAGCTCCTGATGGAACATTTTCCTTTAGCGAATGACTTGAGAAGTGAAGTAATTCCAGGTGCAATTTCCCTAGGAATGAAGGTTGGCTTTTGTTTTTAAATTACTTTTATTAATTCATGGATTCCATCGGTTTCCCACCTTATATAATACGAGGAAATCTTATTTTCATGTAATGTCTAGATCTGTGCTTATCAATTTGATGGTTTTTGGGAAGACATGAGAAGCATAGGAGCTTACTACCGAGCTAACATGGAAAGCACCAGAAAAACAAAGAATGCATACAGGTAAGTAACTTCAAATATCAGAACAGATGAAAGAATAAAATCTATGCATCCTTTTACTGAATACATCATCTTTTGTAAGCAGCTTCTACGACAAAGACTCTCCAGTTTACACTTTACCTCGGAATCTGCCTCCGACACTAATAACCGATGCTCTTATTACAGATTCTGTCATTGGGAATGGTTGCATTCTCAGCGTAAGAAGCAGAATTCCAATATACATAAATTTTTCATTCATATCACAAACGATATATGCAAAACTGTTTGATCCGTCGTTTCTCGTGTCCCTTACAAACAGAAATGCATGATAAAAGGTACGGTTGTAGGAATGAGAACAATAATTGGTGAGGGAGTCGTCATCGAAGATTCAGTCATTATGGGTTCCGATACCTATCAAGTAAGAAGCACAAAAAAAAATTTCATTTTTTTTCTGCAATTTTATTCGATCAACAAGAATAGTGAATTTTAACTAGTCACCTTTTGTCCTGAATATCTTGTTTCTTGAATGTAACTATGTAACAGACAAACAATGTCCAGAATGGGGCCGGGGAAGAGAAAGATGTCTGCATTCCTGTTGGAATAGGAGAAGGTTCACACATAAGAAAAGCTATAATTGACAAGAATGCAAGGATCGGCAGAAATGTTATGGTACGTGCAATCATTCGATCAAAATTTTCCTATTTTGAATATAAATTAGTGATCCCGTGAAGGAAAATGTTGAAAATAGAATGCATTTTTATACATGTACGTATGAAATGCAGATTATAAACAGGGATAATGTGCAAGATGGAAACAATGAAAAGAATGGATTTATCATCTCGGGAGGGATAGTTATAATATTAAGAAGTGCAGTGATTCCAGGTGGGAGCATCATCTGAAAAATTCGAACTACACTTTCGGGAAATAGGAATACACTGGGAATCCAATTGTACAATTCTTTTTCATACTTTTATCCATCTTTTTGTTGTCAACTCAAAATTGAAAGACTAGTTTCACGACCAAAATAAGGAGAAATAAAATAACCTATTTTTAACATTAATCGCGTCTTCTCTTATTCATTTGAACATTAATCAATCTTCTTACATCATATAAAAGTGAAAGAGATAAAAAGAACTGTTATAGTTAAAACCATTGCCCAAAAGAAATAACCAAATGGAGCAAACTTTGATGTTTGTGGTTAACTGATCCCATAGAACACACAGCATAAATCTTTTATCAAATCTAAAAGGGGTTCATTCAGGAAATAAAATAGATTAAACTTGATGAAACAATACAGAAACAGATGAAAGCTGAGCAATAGAGTTCTGAGACATGACCAGTTGTCAAGAGTTATACTTGATTCTAGCTCAGCACTCAACTCCACATCAGCAGCCTTGTCATCAGCATATTCGCCAGCAGCAATCCTTGCTGTCTAATTTCTGTTACATTCCAAATGCTGCCACTACTTTTCTGTTGTAAATAGATTCTAACAGCCTCCTTAATTCAAGGAGCTAACAACCTTTGTACCATCTAGAATATTCTTGCTGTAATTATTTATACCAGCACAATGTTGAAGCAATTATATCCTTGAGCTGAATTATCATTCAATTACCTTGCATTTCCAACTTGGTATCAGAGCCAAGACAATGGCCAACGCCCCACAAAATACTGATGCAAACTCTGATCCTGCATCCATCTCAAGCAGCAACACTAGTCCAATGCAAGGGAACAATCACCCCTCACCCTTTGGTGTGAATTTAACCCAAGTAGTATCGGTTAAACTTGACAAAAACAATATCCTTCTATGGCAGAACATGATACTGCCCATCATCCGGGGACACAGCTTTGAAGGCTACATTCTGGGGACAAAGATGTGTCCTCCAGAATTCATTGGAACTTAAGTAGCTGGTGAAGCTGGAACCAGCATTGAAATGACCAAGAATCCTGAGTACAATCAATGGATGTCAACAGAGCAACTACTAATGGGTTGACTTTACTCCTCTATGACTCCGGACATTGCCATGAGAGTCATGGGAGCCATGAACTCAAATGAATAGTGGACAGCAGTGAAGGAAGGTTATGGAGTTCAGAACAGATCCATGATCACCTTTCTTACTGGTGAACTTCATAAATCAAGAAAAGGGGCTATGAGCATTGATCAATACCTGAACAAAGTTAAGCTGCTGGCAGACAACCTTGAAATTGCTGGAAAAGTTGTTCCTCATTCTGATTTAGTTACTCAAGTTGTGGCAAGTCTAGATGAAGAGTACACACCAATTGTTGTTTAGATCAACAGCAGAGATAGCATTACATGGGGTGAACTCCAATCAACACTAATGACTTTTGAAAGTAGGCTGGAGTATCTCAACACGGTAAAAAATCAGATGGAAGGAATAAACCTTGATCAAACCTCGGTGAACTTTCCTCAGAGGTTTGGTTCCAACTACCATCATAACAAATCCTACAGACCACCTTCTAATGGAAGATTCTCTGGCTATAGCAGCTTCAGAGGTGGAAAAAGAGGAAGGAACAGATGAGGTACCTTCAGTGATGGTGATAGACCTATATGTCAAGTGTTGGAAAACTTGGATATAAGGCAAACATTTGCAACTTCAGATATGATGAAAGGTACACATGAGCACCACCAAATCAGAGGCCAAACTACAACCTTCACCAACAGCTTTTGTGGCATCTCCCAACACAATTAATGATCCTGCTTGGTTTGCTGACACTGGAGCTAGCAACCATATCACTGGAGACAAGCAAAACCTTACTTCAGCCAATGAATACACTGGTAGGAAAGAAATCATGGTTGGAAATGGAAATAAACTGCACATATCACACTTTGGTAAAAGTCATCTTCCAACCCTGAACAACAAAACACTTATGTCAAATAAATTACTTCATGTACCTGAAATTAAGAAAAATCTTATTAGTGTATCACAATTAACTTTTGACAACCAAGTCTTCATGGAATTTCACTCTAACCACTGTTTTGTTAAGGACAAGCTAACGAGGGAGGTGATGCTGCAAGGAAAGCTTAAAAAAGGATTGTATCAACTGGACTTGCCTCACCAAAACATCAAATGTTACCCTCAGATATCTACTCTCTCGAATAATCACTGCTGCAGTGTCTTATCCATTAATCCCAGTCTACAAACTAGTCAGGAGTCTTTGAATTTCCAAGCTAATGTATGGCACAAGAGACTTAGACATCCATCTAGCCAAGTAATGTCTCAAGTGCTCAAAGTCTGTAATCAAAGATTAAAAGAAAATGAAAGCAAGTCCTTCTGTGATGCCTGTCATTTTGGCAAATCTCATTTACTGCCATTCTATCTTTCAACTTCACATGTCAAAACAACTTTAGAACTTGTGCACACAGACCTATGGGGACCAGCACCAATCCAAACAACATCTGGTTTCAAATACTACATAACATTTTTAGATGATTTTAGCAGATTTACTTGGATCTTTCCTCTAAACCAGAAATCCAAAGCTCTAAGTGTGTTCATTCAATTCAAGAAATTAGTGGAAAACAAGTTTGCAAGGAAAATAAAAACCCTTCAAGTTGATTGGGAAGGAGAGTATAGAGCTTTCACAAACTTCCTAGCTCAAGAGGGTGTTGAATTCAGACTCCCTTGTCCATATACTTCAGTCCAAAATGACATAATTGAAAGAAACCATAGACACATAGCAGAGACAAGCCTCACTCTCCTAGCTTAAGCAAAATGCCCTTAAAACGTTGGTGGGAATCCTTTCAGACTGCAACTTATAAACATATTGCCTATACCTATACTTAAAATGAAGTCACCTTTCCTGGTCCTATATGGAAAAGAAACTGACTACAAAACATTAAGGATTTTCGATTGTACTTGCTATCCTTGTCTCAGGCCTTACCAAAAACACAATTTCAATTTCCATTCAACAAAATGTGTCTTTTTTAGCTATAGTGAGTCTTACAAAGGGTACAAATGCTTGAACTCAACAGGGAAAGTCCTGCCGCTACCATATAGTATCATGTGATTAAAGCCTCAACCTTAAGAGTTATATTCTCTATGGCAGTATCAAAAGGATGGTCAATCAAGCAAGTAGACATCAACAACGCTTTTCTAAATGGTGAACTTGAGGAAGTTGTATTCATGAATCAACCAGAGGGCTTTGTAGATCAATCAAAACCTGATCATGTTTGCAAACTAGAAAAGGCACTTTACAGACTGAAGCAGGCACCTAGAGCCTGGTATGATAAGTTGAAGTTCAATCTGTTAAGCTAGAAGTTCAAACAATTAGTACTACACACATCATTGTTCTACTTTAAAAATGAAAGGTAAATCATTTTTGCACTCATCTATGTGGATGATATTGTGGTGACGGGGAATGACACAGATTGCTGCAAGAATTCATAAATGAGTTAAACAAGAAATTTGTACTTAAAGATATGGGACAACTCCATCATTTTCTAGGAATCGAAGTGCAGTGGCATGACTCAAACCTTCATCTTACCCAAACAAGATATATTCCTAAGTTACTCATAAAATTTGAACTGCAAAACCTGAAGCCTTGTCCAACCCCCATTCTTGCAGGGAAAACTATGTCAAAAACGGATGGGAAAAAACTGAAGAATCCCTCCGTTTACAAAAGTGCGGTAGGAGGACTACAATATCTCACTCACACCAAGCCTGACATTACCTTCGCTGTTAATAAACTGAGCCAGTTTCTACAGTCTCCAGCATCAACTCACTGGCAAGCATTGCAGAGGCTACTTAGATACCTTAAAGGAACTATAAATCAGGGGTTGTGGATACAAAGAAGTGACAGATTGGACATAAATGGATACTCAGATGTAGATTGGGCATCCTGCCCAGATGATAGGAGGTCAACAGCAGGTTATTGCATTTATTTAGGTGAAAATTTGGTTGCCTGGTCATCAAAGAAGCAACATATAGTGGCTAGATCAAGTACAGAGTCTAAGTATAGAGCACTTGCCTCAGCAGCCTCAGAAATAGCTTGGATCCAATTACTCTTTAAAGAACTTGAATTGCCACAAACATCAAGTCCAATTTTATGGTGTGGCAACATAAGTGCTAGTGTTTTGGCTGCCAATCAAGTGTACCATGCGAGAATAAAGCATATTGAATTGGACATTCATTTCATCAAAGACAAAATGCTTGGAAAGGAACTAGAAGTGAAGTATGTGCCTTCCTCTGATCAAATTGCAGATTTGTTAACCAAAGGGCTCATTCACTCAAGGTTCCTTATCTTAAAATACAAGCTTGGAGTCACTCCATTGCTATCCAGCTTGAAGGGGGTGTCAAGAGTTAGCTGCATACTTGATTCTAGCTCAGCATTCAACTCCACATCAGCGGCCTTGTCATCAGCATATTCTCTAGCAGCAATCCTTGCTGTCTAATTTATGTTACATTCCAAATGCTGTCACTACTTTTCTGTTGTAAATAGATTCTAACAGCCTCCTTAATTCAAGGAGCTAACCACATTTGTACCATCTAGAATATTCTTGTTGTAATTATTTATACTAGTATAATGCTGAAGCAATTATATACTTGAGCTAAATTATCATTCAGTTACCTTGCATTTCCAACTCCAGTAGTATGTGCACCTTTAGCTTCTCAAATTGGCTCATAATGCAAAACAAGAAGATTTTTGAGTAGCAAAGCAGTTCAAGCTCGAAACAAATTTCTAATTCAAACTCATCTAAACATGATGTGATAAAAGGGATTGTAACTACAAATAAAGACTTAAAAACAAGAGCTCTTTGTGTACATAGTGTTGGGGAAAATGGATGATTTGTGTGTTGATAAATTATAATTAACACAACAATTATAATTAATATAAACATATATAATTCAATAATAATATAATGTAAAGAATGGAAGAGATTTAGAAAGCAAGCCTTAGGAAGTCACGTTAATAACGTTGTTCTAAATTCATGTTGCCTCCCATTCGTGTGAGTATTTTTGTCTATAATTGCTTCTACAAGGAGGGATTGGAGATGAAAGCAAAGAACAAAAAACCTAAAAAAATAGATAAAACAAAAGGAAGGTCAAAGAAGAGATGAAAATAAGGCCCGAACACGAAAACGTTGTCATCAAACTATATTTGCCCCCTCTCGAATTGAAAATGATGCTTAATGAGATTATGGCAAATGATTTGCAGGATTAATCAAGCCCTGTAAAGGATTTAACACTTAACCACCAGTGAAAATCTTCCAAAACTTGAAGAACATAAAAAATGGAAATTTTGAATATGTAAGAAGGGATTTCATTGATGTGTGGAATGAAATAAGTTTCTAAGAATGATTTTCATCATCTTGCCTTTGAACATCGATCACCTATATAGGCCTCAATAGTCTTCCACGAAATGGTGCCAAAATCAAATAAAAAGCCACCAAAATTCAAATAGCAACTATTATAAAATGGCTATTCTTTATCTCTATGTGACCGCATAGGCTAAACCTATGCTACCGCATAGTTAAAGCAGTCACGTGGCCTTTAGCCCTGTTATAAGGCTATGTGACCGCATGCCAAATTGAACTATGCGGTTGCATAGTTCATCATTTGGCCTTCAAATCCATTTTCATTCCACAAACACTTTTATTAACTTTTGAACAATATTTCCATCAGGCATTTTTGACACTACACGGCTCCAACATAAAGACCGTATAGCTCACAGCTGGTTAACCTTCTGTAGGCACAATCATAGGAAAATAAAGAACATATCTTTATTGTGTTGCCAAAAGAGTACAAAATGTACAATCCCATAGCCACAGCCTCATGTCAACTTTTACACAGATGAGTTCTCCAAGGATGTGTGTAACCCGCACGTCGTGAGAATTCTCATTTCGACACTCATTCAGGGTTAAACCCTTCCTAACATTACATTATTATTGGGATTATAACCATAGGGATGAGCAAAAATAAAATAGTGTTATTACAAGTCACTCAATGAGAGTTGTTTCTACCACATTGAAACTTCTTCATGAGATTTCCAACCACAAAGGTTGGGTTACTCCCAGAGATGACTCCCTTATGGCTTTAAGTCCATCCCTCTCGATAAATTATATATGTCCATCTCGAACTATATTTATTCACATCCCTCTTGGACAATAAATTGGTACCATAATATTTACATGCTCTTATTCTACGCCTACAATCTGTACATCTACAAAGTCTTCTAAAAGATTTACAAAATATCAATGTCACATATTTAATCATAACAAGATAAACGCATGAAAATTAAAAATTGACTTCTAGTAACATGTTCGAACAAATGCATCCGTTCAACTCTTTTATTTACTTGCAGGTCTACAATTTTATTTTCAACACTTTTCAAAAGTCAGTTTTACATCTAAGAATAATAAATATATAATATGTACATATCTAGAATTTTTTAAACACGCCCACATTCCAAAGATAAAATAATTCATTACCAAATAATTCTCAGTCACAATATAATATTAATCTTTATAGTCGATCAAGATTGTCAACCATCAATATATACCCTACTAAAACGTACACATCATATATGTGGATGATTATATTAATTTATTAATTACCATCATTGTGGTCATCAAGTTGATGTCAATTGTCATGGATATTTAGCACACATGTATAAGATTTTTAATACCCGTATACTATTGGAAATTCCTTTCACTTCCAATTCAGGATATATCCCCATTATTAAAAATGAACAAATAAAGGAAATCTGAAAATGAGTAGTTATATTTTTCTCTACGTTGAATCTCATTTTCTCTCTTGTTCTAATATTGTTCTTGAAGTAAAAACACCGCATTGAGTTCGTTGGAACTTCTGCAGATTGGTGTACTGCTTCCGTAAGAGACGAAATTTTTTCTATCTTGAAAACGGTTGTTGAACACCTTTGAAGATAGCAAATTTGTTTTAATAAAATATCGTGAAGTCGGTGGGCTCGAATTAACTTTCTGATCCTGTTGATCATATTCTTATACGCTGTACAAATTACTTTAAGGTAATTTTGTCAGTGTTTGTATATTCAGATTGTTCGAATGAGAGATTTGTACTCCAAAAACAATAGATATAACACTTAGGAGAATTTATACTGGGGTAGTTACTGCAACAATATGATCCCACCATCATTAGATAAACAATCAGTAAAATTAACCCCCACAATAATGAATATTGAATTCATTAAAATAGAAGTTTCATTTAATATAATGGATAATTGCAGTAGCGGTTCCGAAACTTTCATTTAGTAGTAGGCTTGTCCAAACCTTTCATTTGTGTCACATTCTGTAGCAAACATTTCAACAATTCACCAGTTAAGTCCAATAAGACGTATTCGGTCTGTTTGACCCCAAAAATCAACGGTTGACTCCGAAAAGAAACTTGTTTTCCCCAAATAAGGCAAGGGCATTTTTGACAGTATTAAAATGAAAATTAGAAAACTAAAGCCACACTCACCAAGTCGCCACCGCCTCAAAATTAACCACCATTGGCACCACCACAAGCCCCAGCTCCACCTCGAAAGCTGGCAAAAAAGAACCACAAAATCCCAAGAACCCTTACAAAAAACCCAAGAAAATTTGGCTCTAAAATTCCTTACCAATCACAGAAGTCCAATTATGAAACCATCTTCCAAGAATCCCTTTTTAACCGTAACACAGACAAGGCATGGAAATCATTCAAGACTCTCACAAATTGTTCTTTTTTCCCTTGTCAACCCTTTACCAATTCTTTAATTACCCATTTGTGCTCATTCTCTAATACTCATAATCTCAAGAGGTCATACGCGTTAGTATTTTTGTGCTTGAAAAAAGTCCTAATTTATTGGAGTATGAAACCATAAAAGCCTTTTTGGATTCTATGAGGATTGCCAACACTAGTGCTCCTGCTTTTGGGATTTGGACGAATTCACTGGGCGGGGATGGGAAAAGTGGTGTGGTGGGTTGGGGTTCATTGGGATTTGTAGGAATTCACTGGGCTTGGGATTTAGATTGGAATTGGATGATGAAAGCATTTGATTGTTGGGGGGGTGGAAATGGGATTTGAAGTTGTAATAAAATGGCATGAGAGTGGCGATAGAAAATTAGGTGGCAATGGAGGAGGAAGGCAAGAAGTGTGACGCTACTCTTGTGCTAAATGGTGGAAGGTGGCAATAGCGATGGCGATGTCGATGGAAGGTGTCGTGCGGTGGCAAAGGTTTGGTACCTTGGCTGCAATTCTTCCTTAATATAATGGTGTTTTAACTTTGCATTATAACTGCAAATTAAAAAATAAAAATAAAACTGCAACATTAATTCTAAATGTTTGAAACTTTTTAATGTTACAACAATAATAAGCATCCGTGGGTTACAAACCAATGCAAAGATTTTTTGAAGACTTATGTTCCTGTGCAACTAAGTTCGTGTACATACAATTGCATCGGAATCCATTAATGTTTAAAATATTATTCCACGTATATACATTCAGAAAGAGAACCGTTGAATGTACCACTTGTACTACTAGAGTTCAAAAGACTATCTTCAGTTTAATTTCTAAATTTAAACAGACTAATCACATGAAGGATTAAGAAAATCAAACCATCAATAATTTTTCCCCAGATGCTAATGACATCAATCTTAAATATCTAATTATCCTTATAAACCAATTCCTAATAATCTAACCACATTTGAATCAATTTGGGATTTTATTAACCAAAGATGGCACCTAGATTACTACATTAGCAGTTCAAATTCTTATCATGAGTTAAATGTGTTAAGCCCAGCCCATTTAGTTTAGTCCTTTTAGATTGGCCCAGTTAAATAGATGCCCTTTTATGTAATTGTGCTTTTCCCTCTTCATCCTCACGTTGTGAGCTCAAGCTTCAGCTCATCTATAAATGGGAGGTTGGAGCTGGAACTAAGTAGTGAATTATTCTGTTTAATTGAAATCTTTTCCCGCTTTTATTTGTCTCTTTCAATCCTCTGCAAATTATCATGGTATCAGAGCAATACAATTAAAAATTCCGCTTAATGGCAGCAAATTCGAATGTTGCAGAAGATCTACAAAGCCAGTTCGATCATTCCAATTCGTCTAGCGATTCATCTGTGGGAAAAATGGCAGTTGAAGACAATAATTCTATACTCAGTAAATTGATTTATGATCCAGCAGGTCCTTATTATCTTCATCATGGAGATAATACAGGAATGTAAATTATTTCAGTTATTCTAACCGAGGACAACTATCCTACCTGGAGTCGAGCTGTTATCATGGCTCTTAGTGTTAAAAACAAGGAAGGATTCATTGATGGATCAATTGAGAAACATAACAGAGACGATCCTCTATTTAGTGTTTGGCGTAGATGTAACCATGTGGTTTCTTCATGGATTATCAATTCAATCCCTAAGGAACTCTATCCTAGTGTGATGCACAAAGATTCTGCCAGAGAGGTATGGATCGAGCTTCGCGATAGATATAGTCAAGGCAATAGTACTCGAGTATATGATTTGAAGAAGCAGATTGCCTCTATTTCTCAGGAAAATGGTTCTATCAGCTCATATTTTAATAGATTCAAAGGTCTTTGGGAAGAATTAGATAACTATAGACCTGATACTAACAACATTGGGTACAAACATGAAGATCAGGTTATGCAATTTTTTATGGGACTTGATGATCAATTTTCTGCTGTTCGAAGTCAAGTTTTATTAATGGATCCATTACTTTCTTTAAACAAGGTTTTTGCGTTGATTTTACAAGATGAAAAATAGAAGGATGTTGCTGCAAAACGACAGCAAAATTTTGAGGCAGCTGCTTGTACTGGAAGAGTGATAAATCGATCCAATTTTAATCAGAAGTATAGCTCTTATAGTATACCTCAGAGGAGAGATCAGCCTATGTGTAGTTATTGTGGTTTGATAGGACATATCAAAGGAAAATGTTACAAACTTGTAGGATATCCTCCAGGTCATAAGTATGGAAGAGGTAGACCTCCTATTGCTAATGCTGTAGCTCAAGTTCCCATTGACAGAAAAACTGAGACATTCTCTTCTCATTCGAAGGGTGCTTTTACTCCAGACCAATGCCAACAACTCTTAGCCATGCTTGTTCCTCAATTACAAGCACGCTTGTCTACTGGAAATTCTGCATCATCAGATGTGCCGTTGAATTCATCACCTATTCCTGAAACTTCTGGTTTTTCAAGTAATTCATTATGTCACAATGTGAAAGCTGATGGAGTTAAATGGATAATTGACACAGGTGCTTCTGAACATATGGTTTGTTCCAGTAGTTATCTCACCTCCATTACATCAGATTCCAAGGCCTTTGTTAAGCTGCCGAATGGATATCGTGTTGCTGTGACAAAAGTTGGCACTGTGAAGTTATCAGATGATTTGATCTTAACCAATGCCATCATTTAATTTCAATCTCATATCTGCCAGCAATTTGGTCCTTAAGCAAAACTGTTTTCTGATTTTTGTGCATAATGCTTGTTTCGTGCAGGATCTTTTAACATGGAGGATGATTGGGATAGGCAAGCTTGAAGATGGATTATACCTTTTTCAACTCCCTGACCATCAGCCGCATTTCAAGTCAAATAAAATACCTGTTATCAAATCTCACAATTTCAATGCTCATTCTGTTACACATTCCAATGAAGCATCTGTTATATCTTGTTGCAGTCCTATTTCTAATTTTACCTGTAATAAAGTTGTTGCAACTTCTTGTAATGTTCAAAACTTCAGTAATGTTACCAGTACTATTGATATTTGGCATTTCCGTTTAGGTCATGTACCTCCTTCAAAACTGCCTGTTTTTCATAAATATGCTTCTGATGTTACATTTAATAAACTCATACATTGTTCAATCTGTCCTATGGCCAAGCAACATAGACTTCCATTTCCCATCAGTGAAACAAGAGCTTCTACGTTTTTCGATATCATTCATTGCGATATTTGGGGTCCTTACTCCAAACCTTCCCTCGATGGATCCCATTATTTTCTCACCATTGTTGACGACTACAGTAGAGTCACTTGGACTTATCTGATGAAAACCAAGTCTCAAACCAGATATATTATTCGTCACTTTTACTCTCTGATTCAAACTCGTTTTCAAGTCAACATTAAAACATTGAGGTCAGATAACGGTGCTGAGTTTTTAATGACTGATTTTTATCATTCCAAAGGGATCTTACATCAAGTTAGTTGTGTTGAAACTCCCCAGCAAAACGGCATTGTTGAACGAAAGCATCAACATATTCTTAACATCTCTAGAGCACTGAAATTTCAGGCAAATTTGCCACACAAGTTCTGGGGGCACTGCATTTTGACTGCCACACACCTTATCAATCGAACTCCTACTTCTGTTCTGGATAATAAGTCGCCATATGAAGTGTTATATCACTCAGCACCTTCTATTTCCCACCTGAGAGTGTTTGGTTGTCTGTGTTATGCTGCTACTCTGAAACGGAACAGATCCAAGTTCGATCGTAGAGCAGCACCTTGCATTTTTATAGGCTATCCATATGGTATGAAGGCTTATACACTATATAACCTTCTTACCAATACATTTTTTTCATTCCAGAGATATTATTTTCCATGAAAACATCTTTCCTTTTCAGTATTCTTCTTTCTTACAATCCTTAACCAACTCTGCTAATCTTTCTCTCTCTTCTGATCAATGCTTGTTTTCCCCTCAGCCTTTTCCTTCTCCTGCTATTGACATTCCTTCCTCCATCAAGGATTCTGTTGTTATATCCAATCTACCCTCTGATAATATCACTCCATCTCAGTTTACGTCTTCATCTCCATCTCTGATTTTCCCTTCACCTCAGAATCCATCTCCATCCTTACCTCAGGAGTCTTCTCCTTCACCCTTGATCCCTGTTCGAAAATCAAAACGAACCATTAGACCTCCTTCATACCTCTTGGATTATCACTGTAATCTATCTTCTCAGACTCCTATCTCTTCATCAGTCTCCATGGGCAAAGGTTCTGCATCAGGTAAGCAATATCCAATATCAGATCATCTTGCTTATTCTAAGCTTTCCTCTGCTCACAGGAATTATGCATTGGCTTTATCTACTATATTTGAACCTCACACTCTTGAGGAGGCCTCCAGGTACCCTGAATGGTGTCTTGCTATGGATTTGGAATATAAAGCTCTTATTTCCAATGAGACATGGGTTGTTGTTAAGCTCCCAGCCAGTAAAAAGCATGTAGCCTGTAAGTGGGTGTATAAGGTTAAGCTACATTCTGATGGCACTGAGGAACGAAAGAAAGCCCGCCTTGTTGCCAAGGGTTTTACCTAACAATCTGGCCTTGACTATGAGGAGACGTTCTCTCCTGTGGCTAAGCTGGTGACAGTCAAAACCTTATTGGCAGTTGCTGCTCAATTACAGTGGGAGTTGCATCAGTTGGACATCAGTAATGCTTTCCTACACGGTGACTTGCATGAAGAGGTCTATATGATGATGCCTCCGGGGTACGAACAGCAGGGGGAGTGTGGTGAACGCCTTGTTTGCAAATTAAACAAATCAATATATGGGCTTAAACAAGCTTCTAGACAGTGGAACACTAAACTGTCATCCTATATTCTGTCACAAGGATTTCAGCAATCAAAGGCGGATTATTCCATGTTTAGCAAACAAAATGGCTGCTCCTTTACAGTGATATTAGTCTATGTAGATGATATCATAATTGGTGGAAATGATTTGTTGTACATTGATCAATTCAAGAAGGAGCTGAATCAGAAATTTAAGCTGAGAGACTTGGGGATTCTTAAGTATTTTCTGGGTCTTGAAATTGCTAGAACATCAGAAGGCATTTCAGTTTGCCAGAGAAAATATGCTCTAGATGTTCTCAATGATTCTGGTTATTTGGGAGCCAAACCAACTAATAATCCCCTTCCACATAATCTGAAGCTGAGTAAGGATGAAGGAAGTAATATTTCAGATGCAACTGAGTATAGAAGATTAGTAGGAAGATTGCTTTATCTAACCATAACACGACCTGATCTCTCCTATGCTGTGCAATTATTAAGCCAGTTTTTACAGTCACCAAGACAGCCTCACATGGAGGCTGCATACCACGTATTGCGATACTTAAAAGGATCACCTGGACAAGGTTTGTTCTTTGGGAGTAAACCTGATCTTCAACTCAAAGGCTACTGTGATGCAGACTGGGCTGCATGCCCCGACACTAGGAGATCTATTATAGGCTATTGCATCGTCTTGGGAAATTCATTAATATCATGGAAATCTAAGAAGCAACATACGGTATCAAGATCGTCTGCTGAAGCTGAGTACAGGTCGATGGCAGCAGCTGTATGCGAGTTTAGTTGGTTGAAGAACCTGTTGATTGATTTAGGCGTAAGGCAGACGAAGACAGCTTTGTTATTTTGTGATAATCAGTCAGCAATACACATTTCTAGCAATCCCGTTTTTCATGAAAGGACAAAGCATATAGAGATTGATTGTCATTTGGTTAGAGACAAAGTCCAAGCTAATGAAGTGAAAATGTTGTTTACCACTTCTCAGAACCAAATAGCTGATCTGCTGACCAAAGCCATTGGTGGAACCAGGTTCAAGATGATGCTAATCAAGATGGGAATATTAAACATATACTCCTCATCTTGAGGGGGAGTGTTAAGCCCAGCCCATTTAATTTAGTCCTTTTAGATTGGCCCAGTTAAATAGATGCCCTTTTATGTAATTGTGCTTTTCCCTCTTCAACCTCACGTTGTGAGCTCAAGCTTCAGCTCATCTATAAATGGGAGGTTGGAGCTGGAACTAAGTAGTGAATTATTCTGTTTAATTGAAATCTTTTCCCGCTTTTATTCGTCTCTTTCAATCCTCTGCAAATTATCAAAATGTACTACTTTCCTTTCTTACACCATATATAATCACCAATATGTCTAAGTACTTAGAAGAAAAATGTAGTGTAATTATTTGTTATCACACTATAATTTTTTTTTCTTCATAATTTTCTGTATCTTTCCCCACATTTCATTTTGATGAAATTCAAAACCAAATTTGACACTACATAAAAAGCCATGTAAACCCATGAGCCCTTTATGAAATTTTTGACTGGAAAGTGTACATTTTGTCACATGTTCAGCTCTAAATAGAGACAAATGTGTCCTCAAGGAGCTGAAGGGCATAATGCCTCTGTGACAGAACTATCCCCTTTTGTGATCTAGCAATCTCCAATCCGAGAAAGTACTTAAGGTTGCCAAGATCCTTAATATGGAAAGAGGTTTTCAAGGAGGCAATAACCTGCAGATTAGCACCAGTGATGACTATGTCATCCACATAAACCAATAAAGCTACAAAATCACTCCCAGACCCTTTGGTGAATAAAGAGTAGTCTGATTTGGATTGGTAAAAGCCATGTAGCAGAAGTGCATGAGAAAATTTCGAAAACCATTGGCGAGATACATGCTTCAAACCATAGATTGACTTATGGAGCCTACAAACCAAAGGCGCCTCCTTTCGGCCAGAAACCACAGAAGGTGAGTAACCTAATGGCAAATCCACATAGATCTCTTCAAATAAATCACCATGGAGGAAAGCGTTGTTAACATCTAACTGAATTAGATGCCAACGATTAATAGCAGCCAGAGCCAAAAGAATCTTCACCGTCACCATTTTCGTAACAGGAGAAAAGGTCTCAATAAAATCTAAACCCTCTTATTGGGTATATCCTTTAGCCACCAAGCGAGCTTTATATCTGTTAATGCTGCCATCAGAATTATATTTGATCTTATACACCCATTTGCAGCCAATGGTGTGTTTTCCTTCAGGAAATGTAGTGATAGACCAAGTGTTGTTCAATTCCATTGCATCAAGTTTAGAAGCCATGGCTTTCTTCCAATGATAATGTCTCACAGCCTGGCGATAGAACTGAGGTTCGGGGTTGGATGAAATATTGAAAATGAGAGAATTATGAGCGTTTGAAGACTTTGAATAAGCAAGGTAATGACGTAAAGGATGAGGTATGAGGTATGAGGAAAAGGATTCTTGTTTTCAGTCATAAGATTGTAGTGGAAATCCTGCAAATAAGAAGGAGGTTTTCTTGCTCTCAATGATCTTCTGGGACCAAGATTTTGTTGATCAGGAGAATCGATGAAAGGAATAGGAGAAGAAGTGCCATGGAGATTGGGAATAGATGGAGCTAAGTATGAAATGGCAGGATCTCCATTGGAGTGAACAATATGTTGTTGATGAGCTATATCAGATGATGGTTTAGGCAACATAAGGTTGGGAAAAATATCGATTAACACATGAGGATCAGATATGGAATGAAAAGGGAAAATAGACTCATGAAAAACCATATCTCTGGCAACATTCAGTAAATGTTGATGCTTCCTTTCTACTACTGAATTCTGTTTAGGACGTTCCACACAAGAGAACTGATGTAACACCCCTTTTGAACTGAAGAACTCTCTGAATTGTAACTCAGGAGCATTGTCAGACCTGAACCTTTGTATAAATTTGTTAAACTGTATTTCAATCAGTCTGAAAATTTTTGGAATAACTGTGAGAACATCTGATTTTTGCTTCAAAAGGTATACCCAAGTAAATCTGGTACAATCATCAACTATTGTGAGGAAATACCTATGTCCAGCACGTGTTGGAGTACTATAGGGACCCCATATATCAGTATGAATAAGATCAAATACATTAGATGACAGACGATTATGTGAAACAAATGACAAACGCCTTTGTTTAGCCAGTGGCATATGGGACATGGGGCATCGTTTTTCTTATCACTCATAGTGTAATTGATTCCTCAAGCAATCCAAACATTTATAGGATAAGTGGCCTAGTCTATTATGCCATACAATAGAAAAATCTACATTGTTCACCATAGCAGAATTAAAATCAAATCTGGAAAAATTACATTTCCTTATTACGTTATTCATTGCTGCATCTAAGACATAAAGGCCTTCAATTCTTCTACCCCTGCCAATCATCATCGATCTGCAGAGGTCCTGAATTCACAATAGTCAGTAAAGAATTTGATGCTTATAGATGTCTTTCTGGTTAAAGTACTTATGGACATCAGATTGAATTTACATGAGGTACAAATAACACATCCTCAAGTACCAGTTCAGGGCTGAGTTTAACATTTCCAACAAAATGTACAAAAATTTTGGCATGATTAGGTAGAGTAATAAAGGCATTTTGGACTGCTTTTAAATTCTGAAAACATGTATGTCTGAAACAAACATGGCTAGTTGCCCCAGAATCCAACACCCAATGTTCAACAGAATTGAAGATCTCACTATTGGAAATTGACAAACATGTACCTGACAGGTGATCCTCATTTTCTCATTTACCTTGTGCCTTTGCTGAAGTAAGGCATGTACTTAACATATTCATCAGATGTTGATATTGTTCAAGATTAAGAGTTTGCAGAAAGTTCCCAACAGTGCCATGATTTTCATCTGGAATAGAACCAGAAATTTGATTAGTAACGACATTACTGTTAGGATGTGAAGGATAACCTGATTGATTGCAGGAATGAAATTTCTGCTTTGGCTTGTATCCCGGTGGAAACCCATGGAGCTTGTAACACTTATCAATAGTATGACGTCCATATCTACAATGTGTACAGATTGGCCTTTCCTTCCTCTGAATCATATTGTAGGATTGCCCTATTGTTGTCTTCCTTACATCATTTTGAACCTGAAATGCCAATGAATAAATGGTACCAGCAACCAGATTAATTATTCTATGTTTAATACTATTATTTGTTTGCACAACAATTAATTGATTTAGGAATAATATTGAGACCGAGAGGTTATGTATAATTTTAACTCGTGCAATAATTAACATAGACATTATAAGAGATCGAGAGATAATTATAGGTTATGCTATCTTTGTTGAATTCCTATAGATAAATGCATTCATATACGTGTGAATTTACATAGAGATATAGTAAGTTCGGGCATATGAATAGGATTAGTGTTGAGTTAAATGTATGATAAATAACCTAACTGAAATCAGAAATCCTAACATCATCACGTAATCTTATCTACAATTTTAATTTGGGTTTGTTATTTTACTTAATAGTTTGTTATTTTATTTATTAGAATTTCGCTTAGAAAACAAATTTTGATTTGATCATTAATTACTACTTTTATTTAAATTGAAACTAGGTTATTTTAAAAATTATAGTAGATAGTAGTCTCTGTAGGACGATATTCAGACTTAATAAATCCACTTTATTACTTGTCACGATCCGTACACTTGCGGAATTTCATGAACAGTTATTATAGCAGATGCTAACCTCTTCAACATTTCCGAAGCGGCCATTCTTCGAATTGCATTCGGATATTTCGTAGCAAACTTCATTTCCAAACTTGGAATTGTTTTGAATTCCTAAATCTATTGTAGAATAAACATAATTATCTCACGACACAAATTTATGTATAAAAAATAACACAAGTCAAGTGTATTGTTTGTTTATACCATACTTCTTCTTTTTTGTTGGTCTTCATCTTTCGTAATAATAATTATTGTACAACCTGTGAAGCCTACTTTATATCCCTCAATCTAAGAAGAGATCTGAAGCAGCTCTCGCAGAGCTTGTTTTTGTAATTTGTATCTATCTTCTCATAAACATCTTTTACTACATGTAGTCTACATCTTGTCGTAATTGTACCGTCGACTTGAATCTTCTCCATAGCACTACAAAGTATAAAACATTTACATATATTAAAACAACTATTGACAGTAAAGCGCATACGAACAAAAAAACTAGAAACAAATGTGATATGCAATAAATCTAACTGAAAGTTCGATTAAGAGATTTCATCTAAAAAACAAAAGAAGCTAGCTAAAGCTTCACTTGAGAGTAATTTGTGTTTTAAATTAGATAGCATCAATGTTCATCATAGTTAAACACGTCACGTTTAACTATAGACAAAATGAAGGAAATAATATTAAAAGCATCATGCTAGTCGAGTTTCAATATGATCAATAAGGGAAATTAAAAATCATATCAATCCAAGTTGCACAAATTATAGCAGTTCGAACGAATCATATAATCACAATCATTAAAACAATAAATAGAGATTATCATCTGCAACTTTAAAAAAAATATACAATCAATCCAATTGCTAGAATTGTTAGTGTACTATATTTCTTATGCGCAAAACTTATGGATTATCTAGTATCTTTCAAACTTGTGGAAAATCAGGAGGTCTAGTGCATAGTCAGATTTACTTGAGTTTTATGGAATTTAAGGTATCCTAGAGTGGTCTTTGGAGTAAAGAATTCTCCAATAGTTTGTTACATAATTTTTATTGTATTTTAGAATGTATGCAAAATTCCATCTCGAGAATATGTTCTTTCCGAACACACACTCACATCAATTGCATTTAAAAGAGTTGGTATGTTTGTTCTTTGAAACAGCCTTATATACAAGAAACGTTATGTTTTCATAAGTTAAAGGTTATCAAAAATTACTCAAGTCAACTTTTGGATCGAAATCCAAAAATACAAAGTTCATACCATTGGTATTTAGGTCTAGACATTCAAATATATAATGATTGACGAAAACTCATTTTTTAAAATTCTTTCACTAAACCCTAAACAAAATGGGGAAACATAATACAGATTCAAGCACAAGAGAGACATTACCTGAAGATGGTTCTGTGAATCTTAAAGCTGAAAAAACAGAGATAGATAGAGAGATTGAGGGACGAGTCTCAAAGGTGAGAAACAAAGGCAAAGAGTTTTGATTGTCTAGAACTCTAATTTGGGAACGAATGGTTTTGGGAATTTGAAGAAGACAATTTTTGAAAATTTAGAGGAGAAGAAGGTTTTCAATTTTCATTTGGGGAAGAATATGATTTTTGACGTAAATGAAAGACCAAATTCATTCTTCAATTTAAGGTTAAAATAGTCTTTTTCATATTTTTAAATAATTAGATTTTATTTTATTCTAGAGAATTTGGTCAAAGTCCTTTTACACAAATAGAGATAGAGGGGTGGCCATCAGAACTAATTTCCCTAATACGTGCACTCAATAGAAATGAAATTTAATTTAAAGATCACTAAAAACAACATCAAGTGCTACAAATGACATCAGATGGGTTACTTTAAAAGGGACTGTCCGAATAAAAAGCGGTGTATGATGAAAGGAAAGATGATATGTCCTCAAACTCGGCTATTGTTATAGAAAGAGACTCGAATTCTGGAGATAGAGACATGGTATCATCTCTGCGGGTAATTTTGACAGATTAGATGACTATTGGGTACTTGATTCAGCCTGTTCATATCACACATGTCCTCATCGGGATTGGTTTGATTCATATCATTTGGGTAAAGAAGATGGTGATCAGTGAGGATCTAGTCTTTGATGAAGCATTCGTACTTAAAGAACCTTCAGACGAAGAGAAGCCAGTTCAGGCGAGGGTAGCAACAAGAGCCAAGTAGTGCAAGTAGAGCTAGACAATTTTGACATGGAGATTAATACTTAAGGAGTGAATAGTTCTGGCTCAGAAGAGGAACAATATTATAGTATTGCTACAAATAGACCATGTCGCACTATCGGTCATCGGTGAAGTATGGATTCGAGTATTCAGTTTCTTATGCACTCATTATCAATAATAGCGATCCATAACTTTTCAGGATGTTATTGGTAGTCAGGAGAAAAGTAAATGGATAGAGACTATGATGGAGGAAATTGAGTCATTACATAAAAATGATACCAGGGATTTGGTAGAGCTTCCAAAGGGGAAGAAACCGATAGGATGTAAGTGGGTATGCAGAAAGAAAAGAAGGAATGTTAGAAAAGGAAAGGGAAAGGGAAAGATACAAAGCTCGATTAGTAGTTAAGGAATACTCACAGAAGAATGGAGTAGATTATGATGAGATTTTCTCTCATGTTTTCAGACACACTTCCATCAAGATTATCTTGGCAATAGTGATCAGTTTTGATTTGGAGTTAGATCAACTGGATGTGAAGACTGCTTTCCTTCATGGTAATTTGGAGGAACAAATTTTCATGGAACGGCCTTAAGGGTTCTTGGAACGAGGAACAGAGCATCTTGTGTATAAATTGTAAAAATCTTTATATGGGCTTAAGTATTCTCCATGGCAATGGTACAAGAAGTTCAACTCTGACATGATTCAAATTGGCTACAGTCGCTGTGAGTATGATTGTTGTGTTAACTAAAGAGTTCTTAAGAATGATTCATATATTTTCTTGATGTTGATGTGGATGACATGTTAATTGCTGCTAAAAACATGAATAAGGTAGACAGATTGAAGTCCTTGTTGAGCGATAAGTTTGACATGAAAGATTTGGGATCAGCTAAGAAGATTCTTGGCATGGAGATCAACAGAGATAGGAAGGTCAGAAAATTATGGGTATCTCAGAAAAATTATTTGCAGAAAGTGTTGGAGAGATTTAGCATGTCCGATGTAAAACCAATGGTACGTCATTGGCAAATCACTTCAGATTGTTTAGTAATCACTGCCATAAGAATGAAGAAGAAATTGTAGTTATGTCAAAGGCTTATGTCGTGCAGTGGGATGTTTGATTTATGTAATGGTGTATACCATACCAGATTTAGCACATGCAGTTAGTATGGTGAGCAAGTGCATGGCTAATCCCGACAAAGAGCATTGGAGAGCTGTAAAGTGGATTTTCAGGTACAACGAAGTGAGGGATCATGTTTGAGAGACAACATGTGATGTTTCAGTTCAACGATACGTAGATGCAGATTATGTAGGTGACTTGGATGACAAAAGGTCCCATATAAGTTATGTTTTCACACTTACAGGTGGGCCTATATATTGGAGATCTATAGTATAATCACTTGTGGCATTATCTACAGTTGAAGCAGAATACATGGTAGTAACTGAGGCAGCCAAAGAATCATTGTGGCTAAGAGGGCTTGTGAAAGAGCTTGGGATGAAGCAAGATGGAATAAAGTTGTTGTGATAGTCACAGTGCCATCTTCTTATCAAAGAATCAGATTTATCACGCAATAAACAAGCACATTGATGTGAGATTTCACAAGATAAGAGAGTTGGTCATTTCTGGAGAATAATTGCTAGAGAATGTGCATACCTCAGAGAATACGGTAGACATGTTAGCAAAGCAAATCATAATGGATAGGTTCAAGCATTGCTTAAACTTGATTAATATCTCTAGGTGTTAGAGAGGATGTGTCCTAACCTATTAGTCCCAGATGATGTGTTTTCCCAGGTTATGTTTGCTTTAGTATTTTCTCCTAAGGGGTAAATATACGTCAAGGTGGAGATTGTTGTATATGTGGCTCATATATAGTGGAACACAAGTTTACTAGATCAAAATGGCCGATGTCATAGTGAAGATGAGTGGACTGAGGGGATGGAAGCGGAGTGCACCGAACGAGGATGCTAACGGTCTTAGTGCATGATGCTTATATTATTTCTTGGATTTTGGGGTCTAATGAGGGACACATGGTAAATAATTTACGTTCTTTTATTACTGCTAAGGAGAGGTGAGAGTACTTGAAGCATATTTATTATCAAGACAATAATGCTTGAAGATTTCAGTTGGAGTTAGAGATTGTCAACTACACTTAGGGTAATCATACTATTGAGCAATATTATTCTAGTTTTCTAAACTTGAAAAGTAAGTACTCCAGCATAATTCATGCTAAGGTCCCTAAGTTGGCCTTATCAGCACTACAAGAGATTCAACAGGTCAGTAAGTGGGGATCATTTTCTTATAAAATTACGATCCGAATTTGAAGTGGTTCGTGCAAATTTATTAAATCGTGATATGTTCCTTCACTAGGTATATGTCTAGATGAACTTTTGGTGAGGAGCAGCGATTTGGCTACCCAAGCTAATATTGGCATTGACTTCTCATCATCTAAGGTAGTCAATGTTACATATGCTGCCCAAGGACGAGAGAATGCTAAACTTCATTGTTTTCACTGCAAAGGATGCTGTCATATTGCTCATAACTGTCCTCGGAAAGTCTCCAATTACTTTAAGCAACTAGGGAATATTATCAAGGACTGTCCTACACAACCTCCAAATCGGCATGCTAATGCATTTTGGATGCTCACAAGCTAGCACCAATCAACTTGTTTTTACCTCATAAATGGTCTAGCACATGATCATTTCCACCCTCTTTGCCTTGGGTTTACAAGGTAAGGGTCAAATTATTTCTTCTCCTTAGTTTGTTGATTTCGGAGCATCAAATCATACGATAGGTAGTCTAATTCTTTGCATAACTTCCAGTGCTACACTGGTAGAAAACACATTCAGATTGCTAATGATAGTACTCTTTCTATTACTGGTGTTGATGTTATTGGGTCTTCTTTTGATAACATTTTTGAATCTCCGAACTTATCTACAAACTTGATTTTGGTTGGTCAATTAGTTTATAATAACTATGATGTGTGTTTCTCTCGTGATGGTTATCTTTTGCAGGGTCAAAGGTTGGGTAATGTGATCGCGATGAGGCCTAAAGTCAAAAGATTGTTTCCATTACATTTCACTATTCATACTGCTGTCTTTAGCTTGTATTAGTATTGGACTTAATCGTGAAATTTAGCATGAAAGATTAGTGTAGAGACCGAAAAAAACTCTTGTGTTTCATTTTGAAAGAAATTTTCTTGTAAAACTCGAAAATTATTTGAGTTATATTATTAAGTTACTACGACATTTGCTAAGAGTTCAAATTAAAGTTTTCATCACGATAATAAAGTTTCTCACACTTGTTTTTAAATTTTTTGTAAGGTATCGAATTTCTTTTAAATTTCATAAATGTTTAATACTTAAATTTTAAAAAAGTAGATAAACCGGATATGGTGTACCAAACAACCCCTAATTCATCCCATCATAATTATTTTTTCTCTCCTCTCTCTCTCTCTCTCATGGTATTTCCTCCACAAATGCATTCCCATTTAATTTTTTTAAATTTATTTCTTAAGTTGACTATTCATTTTTCTCCACTAAGCATACCATTTAAATTATTATCTAAATGCCATAACCTCCAAATCACTTAATGCCATTATGGTAATTATTAAACAAAACTTTCAGTCATATGAAAGGGTGCCTAAACGTTTTTTTAACCCATAACCCACCATTAATACACCTAATTAATATTCCACTATCATTGTTTTAAATTCGATTTTGGTTACTAACAATTACCATCCTCATTTTTGCATTTGAAAAATAATAATCTCCTATAACCTCTAAGGCCACATTTCCTTCCCCAAACTAGTTTACCCACACATAAATTTTTCTGCTTTTCTTCCCATAGACTAAGGCACTTTGAATCTAAAAAATTTTCTAAAGAAGAAGTGAAGAGAATGCTGTATTTTATTGAGCACAAGAGGATATTCAAACACCAAATGTTTAAGGTATGGGTCTTTCGGCACTTTTGTAAGTGAAGTAAAAATTATTTGTTTTCAATTTTCATTTAACATTTTATTGTGTTACTCATGAGAGAATGGAAGCACCCTTTGGTGTTTCAAATAAGAGATGAAGAGATGATTTATGACACATGAAGGGATTATTAAAACCCGAGAGTAAACGGACTGATTAATCACCGGTTCACTTTGCAGAACTGACGGTAACACAAATAAGCGAAGTTGCATTTCTGAAAATATATATTTTTTACCATTTATTTAAGTATTTCCTACTGAGTATTACTTGTGATATGCACTCCTACAAATTTACAGGTTAAATGAAGGCATGGCAAGGATTGGCAAGGTGGCAAGTGCTTGGCGGAATGTTTTTAACTTACTAGTAAAATTTCCATTTGTGTAATTTTTTTTTATGAATACCTAGACAGCACTTTTATAATTTTTAACTTTCTATTTTCCCAAGTTATAATTGTTGCATGTCAACTATAATTTAGAAACGTTGGAAAGATTACGCATGAAGTTTATTTATTGCTGGATTGAATTTCAGATTCTATTCTCCTACTTAAAAATGGTATAACTTAGGCTACAATACATGTTTTAAAGTGAAATCAGTGAGGTTTGAAAGGAATATGAGTCTTTTAATAGATATCTTTGGAATTATCTTAAAATATTCCATGGAGAAAAAGTTATGTCCGTTTAAGTAAACTGCATCGGTACAGTTTCGAACTTTCTGTCCAGCATAGTTGAAAAATATTTTCGCGCTTTAAACATTATTTTCGAGACCCCAATTTTTTATATGATGTATGTATATGAATGCCATAGTCTTTGTTAAAATTTCATAATTTTTAGTCAACGTATGCTAGGCCAAACATATTTTTCTTTCTGCTACTACACAACCGATAGTTACTGAATTTTCTCGAGATGTTTTTCCAAAAATCAAATTTCACCGTAATTGTGTAAGTCTATGTGGACACATATCTCCCATTATTATTCTTTTATATTTTGAAATCCAAAATTTTTATTAGTTACAATTTGTTTTGGTTAACATTAGAGAGCCCCAACTAGAAAAAATTTCGTGTAACACTTTGAATTTCAAGCATTTTTTTTTTTTTTTGGGTGTTACAATTAGGGCATCCAAACACTTTGATTTTATCTCATTTTTATTGAAATGTGATTTTTTTAGTAATAGAGATCAGTCTCAGTTTGCTAATTTGAATCTTGATTGTAATACTAGTAAACTTCGGAAAAGTTAAAACTCTTCCGTTTCCCACTCATGATAGTCATGCTGATAAATGCTTTGAAATTATTCACTATGACGTTTGGGGCATAACACCCGTCACGTCCCTTGCCCAGTATAAATATTTTGTGACTTTTATTGATGATTTTAGTCGTTACACTTGGACATATTTTATTCGTTCTAAAAGTGAGGTCAATACTACTCTTCGAACTTTTGTAGCTTACATTGAAATACAATACTTGCCCTCCAGATTATGTATGGTTATTCTACAACCTTATCTTATATCATAGTTCCTACTTTTTATTCTCAAATAGTTACTGATATGATCCAAGGTGCCGTGGGAAAGATGACAAGTCCGGGGAAAAATTCATTGATAGTTGACGAAGGATCGATGACTCGATCGAGGGCAAAACGAGTGCAAGAAGCGATGGTATTGCTTGTTCAAGCTACGGTTGGCAATATGGCGATCATGACGAAGAATGGAGCAAGTTCCATGTTCGGGCCGAGGCCGGAATTGGGATGGATGAACTTGATTCAAGCAGTTGAAAACGGAGGCCAAAAGTTCCACTATGCGAGATAAGGAAATTCGCGTAAAATTAAGATTCTCGACAAATTGGTCTCAACATATTTCTGTGCGATCGCAAGCCCAAAAGTATCATGAGCTCACATAGCCTTGTTCAGAATTTTGTGCCATTTTCAGAATGTACTCATGGGCGAAAATCCGACAACCGAGTTAAAAGTTATGCCCCTTTTCATCTGTCAGAAAATTTCATTTTCCGCAAATTTTCCATAATTGCTAGAATTCTATGTTTAGTCAATCTCTTACCTTATTTATGAGATTATGCACGTTTTTACTTGGTTTCTAAGGTTTGGTACAAATATTAAAAACTTTCATTGTATTAGGACTTTTGACAATGTATCATTGAGAGACTATTGCTTTCTTTGTTCTTCCTTGAACAATCAATTGAACTTATCAAAATCTAAATCTTGTGGCGTTCAAATTATTTGATTGTTTATTTAATATTCTATTAATTATAATTAAATATTATATAAACAATTAATAAAATATTCAATTAACAATTAACAATTAAAATAATGAAATAATCAATTAACAATTAAAATAATAAATAATAAAATATTATTTAGTTATAAATAATAAAATATTAAATATTCGATTGTTTATGTAATATTATTTTAATTATAATTAAATATTAAGTAAACAATTAATAAAATATTCAATTAACAATTAAAATAATGAAATAATCAATTAAAAATTGACATAATAAATAATAAAATATTAAATATTCTATTGTTTATTTAATATTCTATTAATTATAATTAAATATTATATAAAAAATTAATAAAATATTCAATTAAAAATTAAAATAAAAAATAATGAAATTAAAAATTAACAATTAAAATAATAAATAATAAAATATTATTTAGTTATAAAAAATAAAATATTAAATATTCCATTGTTTATGTAATATTCTATTAATTATAATTAAATATTATGTAAACAATTAATAAAATATTCAATTAACAATTAAAATAATGAAATAAAGAAATAATCAATTAACAATTAAAATAATAAAATATTATATAGTTATAAATAATAAAATATTAAATATTCGATTGTTTATTTAATATTCTAATAATTAAAATTAAATATTATATAAACAATTAATAAAATATTCAATTAACAATTAAACTAAAAAATAATGAAATAATCGATTAACAATTAACAATTAAAATAATAAAAAATAAAATATTATTTAGTTATAAATAATAAAATATTAAATATTCGATTGTTTATTTAATATTCTATTAATTATAAATAAATATTATATAAACTATAATTTGTTTATAAAGCATTAACTAAACAATTAAAATAAATTATTGAAATAAATTATTTCACTTAATTTTTTATTTAATTTGTTTAATTTAATAGTTTGTTTAATATTTAGTTACAAAAAAGAGTTTTGCCGTTAATGTCATTCGATTATTCCATTATTGTATTATCCGTTGTTCCGTTATCTGTTGATTCTCGCGGATGGTAGTTAATTTTATTCGGTTAGCTTAATTTACTTATATTATGTTTTATCTATTATATCTTGCACAAGATTCAAACATTTGAAATGTTGCAGGATGGATTACCATTTGGACGATGCCATCAGACAGTAAAGATGACAAAGTGACATCGAACTGTAACTTTGTCATCTTTACAGCTGTATTAGATTTGCTTGACGAGGAGCACACGGGCATATTGAGGTGATCCTGCTTATGGCCATTTTATTTGTTGCGCAGCGTACAATTTTCTAGGCAGCTGCTCGATGCTTTGCTATGTCGGTTGCTTAAGCCAGTTGATGGAGATGCCCTCCATTTTGATCTTGGGAGAAAGGTAGTTACATTTTCTATATTCAAGTTTGCCCTCATCGCCGAATTGAGGTGTATGGGAGAAGAAGCAACACGGGCTTGTATTCCGAGAAACAAGAGGCTGTTGAATGATTATTTTCATGGGCAGATGACGGTAACTTTGGGGCAATTGGTAGACTTATTTAGGGCATGCGACCATATGTCTGACAGGTTGAAGCTGGGCTTAGTGCTTATCCTCGAGAGCTTACTCAGGTGATGTCACAGGAAGACGGCAATCAACGTTTTCCATTTGGAGGTTGTTGATGAAGTGGAGAAGAATTCGGCCCGGGTAAGTATTTTACAATTTTAGTTAAGTACACTACGCTAATTAATCTGTATTTCTTTTAACATTTTTTCTATTTTTTTTTCAAAATTAGCTGCAACGTAGGGGAGAGGACGATCTTAGAGGCCTATAAGTGGTTTCACGACATTACCACTTCGGGGACTTGGCTCGCCAACGATATAAGTGAAATAATCATATTGTTATTTATTATGTATACATAATTTTTTTATTTGTGAAATGAAATAACTCCGTCTATTTTTTATTGGTGTTTCTTGATGTAGCACATCGACCTGGCCATGGACTTATTGCGTGATCGAGCTCGAAGATATCCAAGATCATTCGACATTCCCGGTCGACTCATATTGAGCACTGAGTTCGTACGTGCCATTACCATTGAGTATCAGTTGATTCAACATATGGTTCATGAGTACGTGCTGCCCGAATATATGGCCGAGTGGGTCGTAGAGATGTGGCCGAGTGTCGGGGGAAAGCCATGGAAGGGTTGTACACATATATACATTCCAGTAATCGTGAATCATCACTGCATTGCCTGGAGATTGTTTTTGCTGACTCCACTATATATGTGTACGATTCGGACCATTCATGTCTGACACAAGGTCAGCTAGAGCTTAACTTGGAACCGCTTTCAGTTATCTTTCCCTTAATGGCTGCCCGAGTCAGTGTGATTGTGAATAACAGGTAGGCATCATGTGGGACATGACGACAGTGAGACAGTCGAGATCATAAGTATTTATATTTTTTTTTAAATTGGAAACTTAGTGTTTAGCTATACGGTACCGAATTAACACGTTATTATTCAATTGCAGGGACAATTGCGGCATGTTTGCAATAAAATACATTGAATTTTTTTGTATAGGACATAAGGTTGATGGAATCAACCAATCATAGATACAAATTTGGAGGAATAAATTAACATGTGATTTGTATGAATTCGAGTACGATCCATAAACATTGTACATTTAATTGTTGATTCATTTATCAGATAATTGTAAATATTTATGTATTAAATAATTGTAAATATTGTATATTGTTTATTCATTGGTTTATTCATTTAGGGTAATCTATTAAATTTTCAGTAGGCAGAAAACATACATAAATATACTTACCCATTCGAAGTAATTGATTGAAAACAATGGAATATTTAACAACAATAATTATGCAACATACAAATTACAATTAATAATATACATATTACACATCCATTGAATTGTGTAGATGAATTTGGTTTGTTCAAAATCGACAGTATGCCCTGTTGCATCGCACCTACCGCACTTACGAGGTTGGAGAAATTCTTTGGTGGACGGTATTCTAGATGTACGTCTATGTCCAGGAGCACGTGGTCCGACTTCGTATGGCAACAAATTATTAAGTGGGAGAATATGGTCGGGAACTTCCCACTCGGCTTCATTCGGCAGAGGAAATATTGTTTCGGCATATGCTGCTCTCCATTAATCAGCCATATAATAATTACTACATAAGGTATGTGATGGAAATCCTCTATGCATAGCCACTGCCACTGCATGCGTACACGAAAAACTCTCCAACTGAAACATTCTACACGTACAAGTGTTATCATTCAAGTCCACGATATATCCAATATTACTTCTACATCTCACGGAGAAGCAAAACTAATCCATTGGTTCCACCCATACCTTTCTCGCCACCTCTAGAGTATTGAAGAATTTATCTTCTTGAGCCGGATTCAGCACAATTGTGTAATTATGTGATTCCTCACATCGGTCATGAAACCATTGATGCAGCTTATTACGAATTTGCTCAATCATTGCGAGAATTGGTAACTCTCGATCCTTCTTGAATAACGTATTGAGCGACTCAACATTGTTCGACGTCATCATGTTGTATCGACGTCCTGAAAAATGTGATCGTGCCCAATGTTCGATCCCCATCTCTGTTAGATAAACCCACGCAGCATGTGATTTACTTTCTATTTCAACCATGACCTTTTCAAACTCTTCAAAACGGTAAGCCTCTGCAGCTCTCCTAAATAATGCTACGATGCCACTACCCCAATACTTCGTCTTGAGGTTGCCCTATATATGGTACATACAATAACCGTGATATGCCTCGGGAAAGACTTCAGTGATACCATTATTATTGATTGCCCCCGATCAGTTACGAATACAAGGTTCTCGACGTCTCCAATTACTTCCCTCAACTTCATGAAGAACCAATGCATCGCTAGATCATTCTCTCCATCGACTATGCCGAACGCAAGAGGTTAAATTTGGATGTTGGGATCTTGACACGTAGCAATAATCAACTTGCCTTTGTATCCAACCTTAAGGGTTATACCGTCGACTATAATTACGGGTCGCTACTGTAGCGACCGAGAACTTTTAAATGATATAAAATTATTTCTCGAAAAACATGTCGCTAAACCCTAACCTTAATTTTAAAGAGATAGCGCGTTCGTCTAGCCGTTATAAACGAATTTAAATTATTTCGAATCGAATCCTATATCGAGTAATCATTTTAATTTCAATTCCGATTTATTTTATTTGGACCCAATTTTAATAAATTCAAGTCCAATATTTAAAGCCCAAAATATATAAGTCCAATTATAGAAGTCCAAAAACGAAATTATCTAAGCCCAAATCACTTAGGTCCAATTAGGAATTTACCCCCACAGCCCAACTGTTTGGCCCAATTACCCACCTAGAAATTTGTGCCCTAATCATTACTATTCATATATCAACCTCATCCATTCTCTCCCATTCCACAATTCACGCAGCCATTTTTGGTAAGCTCTCTCTCTTTTTCCTCAATTCTTGGAGATTAATGTGGATGCTAGAATATCAATTTCTAGTATCAACACCATCTCCCCCTCACACTCTCAACTCCATTTCCCTTGGGTCACCATTGATACTAGAACAACCATTTCTAGCATCAACAGTGAGCTCCCCAAGCTGCAACCTCACACACCACAGCCACTGCACTATGCAACCCATTCACCTCACTCACGAGACCACCACCTCAAACTACCAAGCTCACTGACCCAAAAACCCATTCACGCCACTGACCACCAAGCCTCAGCAGCCCATAGTTGGCTGAACCGTCACTGCCCAAACCACCACGCCAACACCTAAACTGCAGCCCTCTAAAACACACGCACATCAAATCGAACTTCGAGCAGTACCCACCTCTGCCAACGCCCAAGCAACAACGCCATCAACAAAACAAGCCCAAACCAAGACCATTTCACCACCTCACAGCAGAAATCGAACCACCAACACCAAGACCACCACCACACTCCACCACAAACCACAACAAAACAAGCTCAACACCGAACTCCAACCAACCGAGACCAATCATCACCAAAATCAACCACAAAACCAAGAAAACACGAAACCCATAGACTTACCTCACTTCGCCACCCATTTGCAGCTCGAACACCACCAGAAAAACCCAAGATTTCCGAGCCAAGAAACCCAAAAGCTCGAACCCCTAACACCTCGGTTTAGCCCTTCAAATCCGCACCAAAACCCCCCATCACCTCCACCATTTTCTCGACGCCACTGCACGACGGCGGCGCTGAAGCCGCCGGCACCGTCGGTGGAACCGGAGGAAGGGGCGAAGCCCCTTCCAGTCACTGCTCTCTCTCTCTGCTCGAAATCGAAATGAGAGAGAGAGATGAGTGATAGATTTTTTATTTTTTTTTATTTTTGGAATTTACAACCCAAGTCCCGCATTTTATAGTTGTTTTAATTAAGTCCTTATGTTTTAAATGTTTTAATTTCAATCCTTTAATTTCATTTTCAGTTTTAGTAAATGTTAATTTAAGTCCCCAAGTTTAGAAATTTTTATTTCGGTCCTTAATATTTTATTTTCAGTTTTAACAGATTTTCAATTAATTCTGAAAATGTTTAATTTCAGCCTTTTTGTTTTATTTTCAGTTTTAATATATTTACTGTTTAGTCCCTAACTTCTAAAAGTTACTATTTCAGCCCTAAACTCTTATTTTCAGCTTTATTAAATTTACAGTTTAGTCCTTAACTTATAAAAGTTCAATTTCAGCCCTTAAACTTTTATTTTCAGTTTCAATAGTTTCCAATTAAGTCCCTAGAATTCCTATTTTTCACATTTAGCCCCAATACTTTGAAAAATAGTATTTTCAACCCTTAGATTTGTCAAATTCAATTTCAATAACTTCCAATTTAGTCCCTAAACTTTATTTTATCACTTTAAAACCTTAAATATTCGGAATACTAATTCAAACTTATTTTCTATTTTGGCTAGACGATACGTACGAACAATTAGGAGCTTGAAGTTATTTTCCCGCTCCAATTTTCACGCAACTCGAAATATTTGAGGTAGACTCGCCACCATTAATTAGTTTAAATTATAATTGCATATCTTATGTGAATTTACGTGAATTATATGCTTTAATGCATGAGAAGAGAATATGTCATATGAGATATATGATATTGTTATGCTTGCCATAACTTATATGCTTAATTGCATGAGAAAGAAGAGAATCTCTTATGAGATAAGATGAGAATGTTATGCATAACTTATGTGCTTAAATGCACGAGACGAGACTACCCTCAGCCTATGTTTTTAAAGAGCCTATGATTTTCAAGAAAATGAACCAAAGATGATGATATCACGTTGTATATTGTATAAGTATGTGTTCAATTATTCTGTAAATTAATTATCGGCGATGAGTCTACTGAGTATTTCTTTGAAATACTCACCCCGTTATTTTAACAATATTTGCAGATTTCGGAGGCGATCGTGATTGATGGGCAGTGTGGCAACAATTTCATGAATTCAGTTATTTATATTTGAAAATTTCGTATTTGAACGCTATTAATGTACTTTGTTATTTCAGTATTTCAAAAACTCGAGATTTGAAGTTTAATCAATTTTCTTAAATTATTAAAATGAGTTTTGTTGTCGACGAGATTTTTACCGTTATAAATGCGAAGTTTGAAATTTAGTTATTTTCCGCAAAACTTTTTAGTTAAATCAGTTACAGAAGACGATGACGTGGCAATCCGAGTTAACGGAACTCGGGGCGCTACAGCTACACATTTTGAAATCCTCAAATGCACTATCCAAGGGCCATGAAGAAATACTTGAAGCGATTATCGTCCTCCGTATCAATACAAAATGTCGATCTAGGATTAGTTTTCCCCATGTGGTAGCAATATCTCGCCAATTTAGTGTAACTTTCCTTGGCCGAACCCATTAAGTCCTCCAATACACATTCTTCGGCCTTCCAGGCTTTTTGATAGCTCATGACCACCTCGTACTCTCGACCGACGTCATTGATGATGTCGAAAAGTCTGTAGATCGTTTGTGAGTCCTGAAACTTGTGCATTATTGATATGATCCAGGGTAGGCAATCACTTGGTTGAGTCTTGGAGTCCAATTTGAAAAATTTGACAAGCCAATGTTCAAGTTTCGTGAAAGTTTCGGGAGCCGAAATGAGTTGAATTCAAGATTTTGGAAGATATTTGGAAAGAAAAAGAGCAGCGTGGATAAAAAGGGGCATAACTTTCAGCTCGATTGTCGAATTTTCGCCCATGAGTACATTCTAAAAATGACAAAAAATTCTGCATAAGGATATGCGAGCTCATGATACTTTTGGGCTTGTGATCGCATAGAAACATGCCGAGAACAATTTGCCAAAAATCTTAATTTTACGTGAATTTCCTTATTTTGTTAGAATTTTAGTTTAGGTGAGATTCTTGTAATCTTTAAGTGATATTTTTGTTTTTCCATATTTCCTAGGTTTCGTATAAATATGAAACTTTATTTTCATTGTAAAAAAGAACATTTTTGACATTATGAATTAAATGAGATTTCTCTCTTTTTGTTCTTGATTGAACATGTACCGAACTTATCAAATATTATTATATTTGTGGCGTTCAACCCTTAGAACTTATCAAAGGATTAGCACCCTTTGTGACTTTTGCAAATTGAGATTTGTTGGTTTTGCAATCAAAAGGTCATTCAAACTTTGTTTTTATTTGGTTGCTTGGTTCAATAATTTGCGGGTCGAAATTCTACCGTCTACAACCTTAATTTGGGCTTTCCCATTGTTTTCAATTAATTCCGACCACGCTGATCCCGTACCTAGGTTCGCATCATTTGGTATCAGAGCTTGGGCTCTGGATTCAGGTTCTATCTTTTCTTTTGTTTTGAGTCTTTTGTTTTTGTTCTTCGTGTTCGTCGTAAATTTTGAGTCTTTGATTAAAAAAAAATCCAAAAAAAGAGTCAAAATTTGTTTTTGGACTAATCTAGCATCCGAATCAACTCCTTTTTTTTGTCAGTTTCGTAGTTGAATTTCGAATTAAAAAAATTTATTTTTTTACTGTTCGCGGAGGTATTGTTCACGTCATCAAAAAAATTTCTTTCTTGATTTGTTTGGAAGTTGATACTATCATATTATCTATCCAAAATCTGTTTATATTCAATCCAATCCAAAAATTCAAGAACCACTTTCTTGAATTTAAATATCACTCATCCAATTGTCCAATTTTTTTTGGAGTCTTCTTGATTATGCCTACATAAAGGATGGATTATGATTAGGGATTTGTTTTCCAAACTCGGTGTTTTGTGGGTAGTACGGTATGCAGTCTGGCTATTGATAAGGAGTACATATCAGACTTGGCTAGTATCACGATGGTGGAAAATTAGGATTACCTTTGCCACAACACCCTAGGCCTTATAGGATAACTTGGTTGAAGGAGTGTGGGAAGGTAGATGTGACCAAGCGGGTTTTACTGAATGTCACCATTGGGAGATATAATGATGTAGTTTGGTGTGAAGTAGTTCCATTAAAATCTTTTTATATCTTGTTTGGGAGGCCTGGGGATATGAGAGGAAGGCTATTTATGATATAGAGAGGAATATGTATAGGTTTCTTGAGGATGAGATAAAAATCACTCAGCTGGATTGACACTATAACAATCATTTGCAGACTGATGGAAGGTGAAAGGTGAGGCAGAATTGAAAAAGCAAGAGAGTGAGATGACCACACCTAAGGAGAACACCAGAGTTGAATTGCAGGATGAGTCCAAAAATAGGGAAGTTGAGATGGAGGATGATAGATTAAAAAATTCAGTTGGTGTTGGGAAGAGTGCACCAATTAAAGAGGATGAACATGAGCAGTCTGGTATAAAATTTTAGAGATGGTTCAGCAAGACAGTGAGAAACTAATAGAAGAATGTGTTGAGAAAATTATTGAAAATATTGTGGGGAATGAAGAGCAGAGTTCCATTGTTAAGCATGATATGGTGGAGACAATGCATTATGAGTACGAGGACCCATATCTCATTGAGGGGAAAGATAACAAATTCAACCGTGTTTTGCATAATTCTTTCTTTCAGTTTGATCATTGTACGTAGGAGCTCATACACCATCTATGACTGATTGTGTTTGTGCTGCAATACATCCATAGCTACAAAATGGATGGGTACTGTGTATTGAACCTATGCCATGGAAGGAAGAATTTTCCATTTGATCCAGGTGGTGCAGTGATGAGTTGTGTAGCAGGCTGGTTATCCCTTGTGCAATCACAAGGCACGGATTCGGGACTAATCCTTTTCGAAGAGAGAGGGGATGATATGATCTAGGATAGGCAATCACTTGGTCGAGTTTTGGAGTCCAAATTGAAGAATTTGACAAGCCAAGGTTCAAGTTTCGTGAAGGGCTCGGGAGCCGAAACGAGTTGAATTCAAGGTTTGGAAGATATTTGGAAAGAACTCAGTTGTCGAATTTTCGCCCATGAGTACATTCTGAAAATAGCACAAAATTCTGCACAAGGCTACGCGAGCTCATGATACATTTGGGTTTGCGATCGCACAGAAAAATGTCGAGAACAATTTGCCAAGAATCTTAATTTTACGCGAATTTCCTTATTTTATTAGAATTTTAGTTTAGGTAAGATTATTGTAATCTTTAAGTGATATTTTCATTTTTTTCATATTTCCTAGGTTTAGTATAAATAGGAAACTTTATTTTCATTGTAAAAAAAAAAAACCTTTTTGACATTATGAATTAAATGAGATTTCTCGCTTTTTGTTCTTAATTGAATATGAACTGAACTTATCAAATATTATTATATTTGTGGCTTCAACCCTTAGAACTTTTCAAAGGATTAGGCACCCTTTATGGCATTCGTAAATCGAGGTTCGTTGGTTTTGTAATCAAGAAGTCATTCAAACTTTGTTTTTGTTTGGTTGCTTGGTTCAATAATTTGTGGGTCGAGATTCTACCGTCTACAACCTAAATTTGGGCTTTTCTGACGTTTTCAATTAATTCCGCGATTTCCATGATGATCCCGAACCAAGGTTCACGTCACAAGAATAAATTTGTCAAAAGGTTCTTTTTTACAATGAAAATAAAGTTTCCTATTTACACTAAATCGAGGAAATATGGAAAAACGAAAATATCACTTAAAGATTACAAGAATCTTACCTAAACTAAAATTCTATCAAAATAAGAAAATTCGCGTAAAATTAAGATTCTCGGCATGTTTCTATGCGATCACAAGCCCAAAAGTGTCATGAGCTCGCGTAGCCTTGTACAGAATTTTGTGCTATTTTCAGAACGTACTCATGGGTAAAAATCCAAAAATCGAGCTGAAAGTTATGCCCGTTTTTATCCACGCTGCTCATTTTCTTTTCAAATATCTTCTAAACCTTGAATCCAACTCGTTTCGGCTCCCGAGCCCTTCACGAAACTTGAACCTTGGCTTGTCAAATTCTTCAATTTGGACTCCAAAACTCGACCAAGTGATTGCCTATCCCAGATCATATCAATTATTTGTCGACCAATGAACCATGCTCGGGCCTGTCTGTGATCATTTCGACGAATACCCATTTCACAAGTATGTTCCCCATGCATACTTACGAATTATAAAGAATTCATTCGTCTCCATTTTCATCGCTCGCAAACGCCAATGACAACTGTCGTCAATGCAGATAATTGTGTACGTTGACTTGTTCGATTTTTTCACTTTAAACTCGAAATTGTGTTTCAAAGCAGCACAGCTTCCTGCAAATCTTTCTTTGTTTCGAACAATTGCTTGAAATATAAATCTTCATCATCAGGAACTACACAGGAACAATTAGAGGTCCGTGTAGTCGTCCTAGCTTGTGAACCCAATCAAATCCTCATTTGTAAATTCACTTTCATTCTCGTTGTCTTGAACTATCGAGGAAATTCTATGCGTATCGGTGAAATAGTGGTGAAGAACAACTGTACCGGGAATAACCACATCATCCTCAGGAGCTATCTCCTCTGTATTCCAAAAATCATTCACATTACGATCCCCTCCATCGAGATCTTCGTGTTCACTATGGGGACATTCTTCTTCGCTAAAATTACAAAAATATGAGTAATCATGCGAACTTGGTTCAATTCAATTAAAACCTTGATTTCTAGTAAGTGCAATTTGTGCACTTATTTAGATCAAATTACTAAACTTTTATATCGTCAAATTATTAATTTTTACTTAACTTGGGTTAATTTCTTTTGTTTTAGTTATGGACTTGTTGGAAGCAATTGGAAAAGAAAAAATGCCGACACTAAATGAAATCTACGACTTTGGGGATTAAAGTCTACATTATAAAAATTGAAGGACTAAATATATATATATATATATATATATATATATATATATATATATATATATTGTTTCTCTTCCATATACTCCAGATTTTCAAGAATCCAATATTCCAACAAAATCTCGTCCTATTCAAATGAACAAAGAATTACTTGATCACTGTATGATTGAAATACAGGATCTTCTCAAAAAGAAGCTTATCAGACCAAGCAAGTCGCCTTGGAGCTGTTCTGCTTTTTATGTCAATAATTCTGCCGAGATTGAACGAGGAGTTCCTCGACTCGTTATCAATTACAAACCTCTCAATTCATCACTTCAATGGATTCGTTATCCAATTCCTCAGAAGAAAGATCTTCTGAATCGATTATTCAAAGCTATTATCCTCTCCAAATTTGATTTAAAGTCAGGTTTTTGGCAAATTCAAATTAAAGAAGAAGATAAGTACAAAACCGCTTTCAATGTTCCTTCCGGTCAATACGAATGGAATGTCATGCCATTCGGTCTCAAAAATGCTCCTTCTGAATTTCAAAAAATTATGAATGATATTTTCAATCCATTTCAAGATTTTATTATTACTTACATTGATGATGTTTTAATCTTCTCTGAAAGTATTGAAAAACATTTCAAACATTTGCATACATTCATTCATGTCATTAAACAAAATGGTTTAGCTGTCTCAGCTAAGAAAATTGTTTTGTGTCAAACAAAGATAAGGTTCCTTGGTCATAACATTCAATTAGGAACACTTACACCAATTCAAAGAAGTCTAGATTTCACTTGCAAATTTCCTGATGAAATTTTAGACAAAAACAGTCTTCAAAGATTTTTAGGTTGCGTCAATTACGTAGGAGATTTTGTCAAAGAGATAAGAATCATATGTGCCCCTTTATTCAAAAGACTGAAAAAGCACCCTGACCCATGGAGTCACGAGTGTACCCTCGCTGTCCAAAATGTCAAAAAAGCTATCAAAAGCATTCCTTGCCTTTCAATCCTTAACCCAAGTGCATCCATTATTGTCGAGACTGATGCGTCAGACATAGGGTATGGTGGGGTCCTCAAACAGGTGTTTTCCCAATCAAGTCAAGAACAATTGGTCAGATTTCACTCAGGAGTCTGGTCAGGTCCTCAAAAGAATTACTCCACTATCAAAAAAGAAATTTTAGCCATCGTGCTAGTCATATCAAAATTTCAAGATGATTTGATCAATAAAAATTTTATTCTCAAAACAGACTGTAAAGCATCCAAAGACGTTTTACAAAAAGATGTGAAAAATCTTGTTTCAAAACAAATCTTTGCAAGATGGCAAGCAATTTTGTCTTGTTTTGATTTTCAAATACTATATATACAAGGATCCTCAAACTTTCTTGCAGATTTCCTTACGAGAGAATTTCTTCAGAAAGAGAGAGAGTGAGAAAATGAGTTCTTTTGTGACTGTCAAGCAGAAGAACAGAAAGAAGGCTTCAAACAACCCTCAAAATCCTCCGCCTTCAATCGATGATTTTCTTTCTCAAGGATCATCATCTCAAAATTCTCAAAAAACAACCCTTGCTTCAAAAATTCCTACCCATCCAGCACAAAGAAAAACTCAAACACTCCAAATGCTCAGAACAAACAGCACATTGATTTTTCAAAAATTTCAATTCAAAGGGTTTGGTCTTACGAAGACTGGGGGACTGACCCATGGAATGAGAAACGAATGAATCTTTCAAAAACACTTCAATCGAATCTCATTTCAATTACTTTGATTACATCAATGCGTGGTCTAATGTTTTCTACTTTAGGCCTATAACGCACTCTTGGTTTATTCTTTTTAACCAGAATTGTTCAAACAATTTTCCAAAATGGTTTCAAACATGGTTCGAATATTTTGGACTTGAAGAGACAATTTTACCTAGTCTTACTCTTCAAGGATTTGAATACTTCAAAAAAGAGGCAAAAACCTTTTTGAAGCCTCAAGAAAATCTTTTGTTTCAATTCGCTCACAACCTCAAAGTTTCATGGAATTTCCGCTGGGATTTTCAATTGCTTCAAGATCCAGGCAGTGAATTCAATGTCAAAAGAATTGTCCGACGTTTCAAAATCAAATGGTGGTCAAAGTTCCATGAGACAAACTGTTGCCCAAAAGCAATTGATTCATGATTCAAGAACAAAGAAACATGGGACAACCTTCAAAGAAAGAACAAGAAAAATCTGCAGATTTTCTGACAGAAAAATCAAGATTAATTGCTCTGCTTAATCAATGCAAATCTCCAGAAGAACTTTCAGTAATTTCGGAGAAAATTTCAAATTTAGCAGAAGCAACTTCAAAGAAATCAAAATCAGTTACTTCAAGTGAAGAATCAGATCATGCCTATGACAATGAAGATGATTGTTATGGGTTTGATATGGACGATCTTCTTGATCATGAAATGAACACCAAATGACTACATGGCCCCAGTTATTTGGATGAACTTTCAAGATACCGATCTCAAAAGGCCAAAGACTTCATGTTCAAAATGTGTTTGCCAGCAAACAAATTGTTTCTCCTACCATTACCGACATTCAAAGATCAAGCAAAAATTCAAAAAGCCGGGAATGCTGGAGAATATGGTGATATCTGGCAGCAACTTTCTCAAAAGAAATGAAAAGCAGTCAAAAGAAAAATCAAGTATCTGCTTTTCTCAAAAGACGTTCAAAGTGCTTTCTCAAAAGAAGATAAAGAAGAAGACAAGTGGGAGACAGATGTTGCCTACTTTACTTTATTCTTTTTGCTTTCTCTTTTCAAGATTCTTGTTTCAAATTCAATGTAATTTCAAGTCCGAAACCTTAGTATAAGTAAGTGGTCATTCTAAGGGTTGAGGCAGAGCGTGAAAAATAGAGAGTATTTATTTTTCTCTGCATCTCAAGTTTGGATCAATATTGTAATACAAATTTTTCAAATTATCAATAAAATCATCTTTTACTTCGATTTTTTGTTCAATTACTATTTCCATCTTCCTGCACTACATCTCCCGTCCCTGGGCCTATTTTGGTATCAGAGCCATAAGAGAGTGTTGTGAGAAAACTTTGTCAAATTACTGTCCTTACAGTGTCAAAGGTTTTACTGTTGTGTAGCCATGGATGTCTGCTGAATAGACGTTGGTCAGCCCGTGTCAGCCGGAGTAGGCGTTTAGGGTGGTCCCGTTTGTAGGCTTTGGTCAAGCATCTGTATTTCCTGTAGCATTGTGTCTACAGTGGTAAGATTACTGTTTTCAAAACCTCATTCAATTATGTCTTTCATGTCTAACTGGTTTAGCAAAGGTAGTGGTTCAAAAGATGGTAGTTCTAGTTCAAAAGATTCAAGTATGTCAAAATTTTTTGATAAAGAAGAAATTGATCAAAAATCTGTTTCAAATGATTTCAATTCAAAAGAAATTCAAATTGCAAAAATTGAGCAAACTCTTCAAAATTGGACTATTCCAAAGGTAGATAAAAGTTCTATCTATGAAATAGGTGCCTTTGATTTTTCTCAAAATCTTGTTATCAAAACTTTGGAGCAAACTATTCCTATTAAGGAACAGATTACTTCAATCAATTTACTTTCAAAAGAATCTATTCAAGCTCATCGCAAGAAGTTTCAATATATTCATATTGGACTTGTTCAAATTGCTGTCAAGCCATTGTTTCGACTTGGTCTTGATATTCCAATTCTCATAACTTTAAGAGACAAGAGACTCTTAAGGTTTGAACATTCATTACTTTCCATGCTCGAGTCAAATCTCGAAAGTGGTCCAATTTTTTCAAACTGTTATCCAAATTTCGCCGTTAGTCTTCAAGATGGTGCAATCTTGAATACTCTCAATCTACGTATTCAAACAAAAAACTTTGAAATAGATGATACTTCAAGAGCATTTGCTTTAATATACAGAGTATATTATAAGCTTCTCAATACTCAACTCAACATTAGAGCTCTACGGACATCTCCAAAAGATGAGAGTCTTTTAGATGAGGTCAATCCTCTTCATTCAAATATTTCAATTCCAAAGAGAATTCCGTGGAATCTTCAAGATAGGTTTCTTGCTTGGGATTTTGATAATGTTCAAAACCCAACTCCTCCACCTGTCAAGAAAATTCCTGAACAAATTATGTATTTGCCTGATGGTAATATTAGAGTAATCTTTAATAGACCTTCGTCTTCAAATACACTTCAAAGATCTTCCTCTTATAGATCTGATGATAGATCTAGAGAAAGTTCTTTTCAAGCTGCAAGATCTTCAGTATCTTCACTCAAAGGTGTGAATTTTAATCCAAAAGTTCTAAAACCTTTTTATCAGAATGAATCTGAAAAGGAAGATGAAGAAGTAGAACTTCCTGATTCTCCAACTCTTTCAGATATGATTCCTCCTCAATCAGAACGACTTGATCGTCAATGTAACGTTATTTCTTCAAAGATTGATAGAAGAAATGAGTTCAAGACTGATCAAACTCCTGAAGTCAAAAAATTCCGTCATTTGATCAAAAAATCATTTTCAAAAGATCAAATTGAGTCTTATTGGGATGAATTCTTTGAATCCCAAGAAGATAAAAGTTTTTACGAATGGACTTATTTCAAGGTTTTCAAAAAATCTCCAAAAAAGATTTCATTCTCAAAAACAAAAACTATTCAAACCCATTCCTCTTCAAAAAAGATTTGGAATACTCCAGATGGAAAAACCTTCCAGTCTGTTCATCCTCCTTTGCAAGAAATTGCAATCCAACATGGCACAACTAAAGTTGTTGCTTCTCCCTTCAAGAAAATCGAGAGACCAGATGATAACATGGCTATCGCTGGTGATCTCAAAAAGGTTTTATCTCAAAATAATTATTCAAACATTGTTCTTCAATCTATCTGTACTCAACTCAACAGAATTGAAATAAATTCTGAATCTGAAGCTCAATCTTCCGATAAAGGAAAGAAGAAGAAAAAGATTGATTTTTCTGCTTCTTCTATTTATCATTTTCATGATGTTCCTCCTCCTCCAAAACTCAATACTCAAGAAAATGTTCTCAAAGAACTTGCTTCTCAATTTGCAAAACTTTCAACTACTTCAAAAAATATCAATACCATTGAAACTGCTATCAATGATATTGAATCTCAATTTCATCAAGAAACTGATTTGCAAATCAATAAACTTCATGGTTATGGACAAAGATTTCAAAAACCAAATCTTCCAACATACTATCCTCGTCCATCTCCTCCTGATCTTCTTTTTGAAGAAACTATCAAAAAATCATTTTCATATGATGGTAATGCTATCGTTGAATGGTGCATCGATGGATTATCAGAATATCAAATTATTCAATTACTTGAAAAAATGGGTATTTGTTTCAATGCCTATTTGTGTAAAGGAATTGATCACCATACTGCTACAAACAATATCATTTATGGCTTTTCAGGGCAACTAAAAAGCTGGTGGTTCAACTATCTTCAAACAGAAGATAGAACTGAGATTTCTAATGCTATTAAACCTCATGATGGGAGCCATGATAGCTTCGCTCATATGGTTTTTTGTATTATCAAACATTTCGTTGGAATTCCTGCAGACATTCAAGAAAAAAATTCTCAAAGTCTGATGAATCTCAACTGTCCAACTCTTCAAGATTTCCGTTGGTATAAAGATATGTTTCTTACACGTGTCTTTATTAGACGAGATTGTGATCAATCGTACTGGAAAGAAAGATTTATTTCCGGTCTTCCTAAACTCTTTGCAGAAAGAGTTAAAAATGCTATCAAACAACATTTTCAACAACAATCAATCACCTTCGATGAACTCACTTATGGTGAAATCATAAGTTTTGTTAATCAAGAAGGACTTTCACTTTGCAATGATCTCAAGCTCAAAGCCAAACTCAAATCTGAAAGATCTCAAGGTCGTAAAGAACTTGGATCATTCTGCGAACAATATGGATTTGAAAAAATCATTCCTCCTTCAAGATCAAAACCAAAACCAAACTCTTCTTTTCAAAGAAAAAATCGTTTCTCAAAATCTTCTTTTCCAAAGAAAGAATTTCAAAGATCTTTTCCAAAATCTTCTTCTAGAAAGAAAATTTTAAAAAGAACTTCCAATGTTACATGCTGGAAATGTAACAAATCTGGTCATTATTCAAATAAATGTCCTCTCAAGGGTAAGATTAGTAATCTTCAATGTGATGAAGACACTAAACTTGCATTTCTTAATCTGGTCAATTCTGAATCAGATTCTTCAACTTCTGATATTGAACAAATTTATCAAGGATCTTCTGATTCTGATGAAGGTTCAAAATCATCATCATCCTCTTCTCAAAGTAAAGAAATTTGTGGTTGCAAAACTATAAATGTCCTTACAAAAGAAGAAGAACTTATCAAAGAAATCATTGATCAAATTCCTGATCAAAAACTGAAAAGCAAATTCAATTCGCTTCTTCCTTCAACATCTACTCCTGAAGCTTTCAACCTTCAAGATGTTCTCAATCGTTTTCAAAAAACAAAATCTACGATATCTACCTCTGACCTTTGTGCAGAAGTTAATATCATGAAATCTCAAATTTCTAATCTTGAAAAACAAGTTCGAGATGTCAAAATGGAAGTGGTCCATCTTCAAGTTGATAAACTTGAGAAGGATAGTTCTATTGAATCATCTTCAAGTAGCGATACTTCTCATGTTTCTCATCATACTTCCAAATCAAAACATTCTTCAAGTTCTAGATCTCATCATTCTTCGAAGTCTAGTCAAAAATCTCATCATTCTTTTCATCCACTCACTGAAGAAGAAAAGGTCAATGTTATTTCAAGAATTCAACTTCAAAAATGGTATTGCAATATGACTATTGTAATCAACAAAGAATTCCAAATTCATCATCGAGTCTTAATTGATTCAGGTGCTGATCAAAATTGTATTCGGGAAGGTCTTATTCCCACAAAATATTTTGAAAAAACTACTGAGAGACTCTATGGAGCCAGTGGTAAAAAGCTTGATATTCAATACAAACTTTCAAAAGCTCATGTCTGTCATTCAGATATTTGTTTCAAAAATATTTTTTATCTTGTCAAAGATCTCGATCAAGAAATTATTCTTGGTACTCCATTTCTGGTTCAAATTTATCCTTTTACAGCTGATGCTAAAGGACTTACTACAAACATTTTTGGAAAGAAAATTGTTTTTAATTTTTCTAATCCTCCTTCTTTTAAAGACATCAATACTTTAAAAGATGCTTCTATTTCAAAAATTGTTAACAATATCAATTTCAAGAAAAATCATATCCAATTTCTTCAAGAAGAAATTCGATTTCAAAAAATCGGGGAGAGATTACAAGATTCTTCCATTATTCAAAAAATTTCAGATTTTCAAAAACAAATTGATATATATATATATATATATATATATATATATATATATATATATATATATATATATATATACGCATTACACAGGAAAAAAAGGAAGAGACATGCGTAAAATAAAAAAAAAATCAAAAAGAGAGAGAAAACAGAAGAGGAAAAGAAGCCAAGCGGCGGAAGCGGTACAGAATAGTGAGAAGAAAAGAAAAGGGGAGATAGAGGAAGAAAGAAAGAAAGAAAAGAAGAGAAGAGAGAGAAAGAAAGAAAGAAATGGACAAAAGTCAAACAGAAGAGAAAAAACCAGCAGAAAAGAAATAGAAGAGAGAGAAAGAGGAAAGGAAAAAGAAGGAAGAGAGAAGAAACTGTACCACCAGAATTTTTCACGTTTGATCAATTTTTGGTGATATCTTTCCACTTTTTCTTATTTTTATTCTTCCAGTATGAATAACTAATTTTTATATTAGGGAAAACAATCTAGTCGACTTGTGATCCTTTGTTTTTTTTTTTCAAGATTTCTGTGCTTTATTTATTTATGTGTTGATTTTATTATGAGTTTAATGTATTAAATTATCTGATCAATAATTTGATGATTATGTGAGTTTCTTACGAATCGAGAGGTGAGTTTGAGATTTAGACCATATAATAAAATCCGGTAAATAAGTATAACGTGTAGAGATACATATATTAATTATTGCGGTCAAAATTTGAATTCTTAGATCTATTGTTTCGTTTAACTAAAATTGAATTGCATAGAGATATGAAATTGAATTAGTTAAATAGGCTCCATGAGAACTCGAGGGGGGTAAATTGAATACAGTAGAAGAATTCGATCGAACACTACATTAGAATATGAATCTTGAATTAAGAATAAATGTGATCAATAAATGAAATTGTTATTCCCTAATATTCATCACATATTTGTTTCTTCAATTATCAATTGTTTTCAATTTTTTTATATCTTCAATTAGTCAAAAGTAGCTAGAAAAAAATCACAATCATCATAAATTACTTGCTTTTGTCAAATAGGAGTTAAGAAAAATTAAATTAAGTCCTAAAGTATAGTCCTCTTGGGAATGATAATCTGGACTCAAAGGTCCACTATATTACTTGTTATGATATCGTACACTTGCGATATAAAAAAACGCAACAATTTCATTTTCAGAAGTAACCTTTACAAGTAGAATTGGAATGGATGTTTGCTCTTTGTTGAATAAAAATCTCAATTCCATGTCATACTGAAAAGGATCGACATTAAACTTGTTCTGTATCTCACGGTACATTTTTGCATGATGTATTCGATGTCATCACAATTGCAATTGTGTCATGTATTTCACCTGTCTATTTCCAGACTCATCAACCATTTTCATTCACTTCAAATTCATCAAAGTAAAGAACCGGGACTGCAGCCGATCTCATATCTGCATTAGGAAACATAATTTGTTACAAAAAAATTACAATTAAGGGAAAAAATGCATGCTGGTCGTCCGGACAGACTCAAAATTATATAATTAAGGAGAAAAGGCTGTCCGGACGACCCAGGACGACTCATACGTTCGGGTCCAGACGGACCGGACTTCCGAGCCGTCCAGATTTGGACGATACAGACGACCGGGCCGTCTGGATCCATCCGCATGTATAACATTTTTTAGATGATCGTAAATTTGTCTGCAATTATACGTGCAGATGAATTTTTTTCTCTTTTTATTAAAAAGAATTATAGATCCATTTAAAATCGTAAAATTTTCACATACCTATGTCGAAATAAGATTTAAAAATTAAAATAATATTCTAATTTCACCAAAACGAATTTAAAAATACGTAAATATACTTACCGATTCCATTGAATAATATTTCCTTGTTGATAAATTTATCTGTTTTCAAGTTTGAAGCAGATGAAAAATGAAACAATTTTTATCTGTGTTAGAGTAACCAAATAAAGACGGTGATTTGGTTTTGAAATTTTAACTGGAAATGTTTGGAATTTTGTATAACTTAAAAATGGCATTTATTGCCTTTTGAACAATATCATATTTTTGTAATTGTATAACATTTTAAGGATAATTTTGTCTTTTACGCATATTTAGGCCATTGAGGTGAATGTTAAATTTTTTTTGTGAAAGTGATAAATAACAATTGACTTGCCCAAACAGAAAGTACCCCTCATAAATAGTACCACTTGCTAAAATCAGTGAAAAAAATGAGACTTTGCTACAAGTATAGGGATTCAAAATCCATGTACTTACAGCATAGACTCAACATTTTGGGGGTGGGGGGGGGGAATTTTTTTTTTTTTTCAATATTTTATACATGGGTCCACTCTATGTGAGTGGGAATTCAAAAGTCTGGTAAAATTCATCTGTAGTTGAAGCATGTTCCATTTTTTTTTGGATAATGCTGGAAGTACTAGAGGAATTTTACAGAATCTTTATAGGATTTTAAAGTCTGCTTACGTGGTACTTTTCAAAAATTAAAAAGAAAAAAAGAAAAGAAAAAACAATTGATCGGCTGAAACAATGGAAAGCCAGGGAAAACATATCTTTCTCCCACAATTTCACACCTCCATTTTCAGCCATTCCAAAACCTTTATTTTCAGTGGTTGTCGTTTTTCATCCCTACTCTGAACTCCGCTATGTCGTCGACGACCAATTTCCGGCTGAAACAACGGAAAGCCAGGGAAAACATATCTTTCTCCCACAATTTCACCCCTCCATTTTCAGCCATTCCAAAACCTTCATTTTCAGTGGTTGTTGTTCTTCATCCCGGCTCTGAACTCCGATATGTCGCCGACGACCAATTTCCAGAGAAATTTTCACTTCCTCTCTCTCTTTTATGTCCTCTCTTTTCCAGCCACCGATGAGCTTCAGACCCTTTTAACCATAAAATCTGCCTTCAAAGAGTCGAGGACAAATCACCACTGAAGAACACGGTGAAGAACATTTTTTCCCGACTTTACCGAAACATTGCATCGTGATTCACAAGTGTTTTTTTATTTTTAATTTCTGAATTAATTTAATGAGTTGAAGTAATCGAATTTCTGTTTAAATGTTGGGAATTAAGGAAACAGAGTGCTTTGTTTGTTTGTATTTGACATGAAATGCTGAAGATTGCTTTGTATGCCTATGTTATATACTGGTTTGAAAGAGGGAATTTGGGTGGATTAAAGGATGAATGGCTTGCTTTCATATGTGTACCAGACGGGCAATTGAAGTGGGTTGTGCTTAAATTTTGCTCCTTTTATGGATGTGCTTAACATTTTTGTCTTGTTCAAACAACCAAATATAAAGGACAGACTCCATATCAGAGAGAAATGAAGGACGGACTGCAATTTTTTCAAGTATTAAAACTTGGCTGCAACTATGCACAGAGGAGTAAGTCTACACGTATGCGGTGCCAGTAGGTTCCTCGGAGGTGGACGGTTGTGAAGGATTTAGGTCTCGGTTATGATGGATGGAACTCGAGATGTTGGTTGGTGAAACCTTTTGTTTGGGGCCGTCGGGAGGTTAGTCGGAGAACAAGTGAGACGTGAAACTTTTTTTCCTACAGCCGGGAGTTTGGTCGGAGAACAAGTGAGACGATTTGAAGGCCTGAACTCTCAGTTGTTGTGGGGGAGGGAATTTCAATTGCATTGTGGTTTGGGGATTTTTATATGCTTTCCCTTAAAAAAAAAAAAACACCACATCATCATATTTCAAAATCCCCAAGTGTCTGGACTATAATTTTTCGGTCAGATTTTAATGGGGGGTATTTTCCAAACTAGCCGGGTATATTAGATCCATTTGGGTTTTTATGAAAAAGTCTATTTTACCCTTAATGATATATAATTTGTTTATTGCAAAGTATATCCTTTCTTTTTAAATGGTTTTGACAATTGTTATATTATATTTCTATATTTTCAATTCTATCCATTAACTCTATCATTTGATCTACTAGATTAGCATAATCTTTAATCTTTTGTTCATATTCTTTTATAAGTTTTTTATATTCCTCATATGGTCTATTTCTATTTTCTAGTTGGGATCTAATATTTTTTATCTTTTCTAATATCCTTTCGCATAAGTTGTCTAATCCTTTTACTGTATATCCTAGCATTTTTATCCTATATTACTTTCTTCTTGGGTTTTAATATATAGTTCATTTCTAAGTTGTAGTATATCAGGGTAATTTTCAATATGTCTTATCTATTTTGTAATAAGTTTTTCAATTATGGTTTTACTATGTTCTTTCTTAAGTTCCTGATCTATAAATCTTATTTCTTCTAACATCTTATCTAACAAATTATCTAATCATTTAACTGTATATCCTGGCATATTAGATAATATAATGAGATAATAATTCAATCATCATGAATAAACATTCAAATTTAAACATTATGAATATGATCATTAAAATAATTGATCCCTACGATTCTTTAAGATCTAAGAAGAATTATTTCCAAATTTAACAAAAATAATAGTTTTACCTTAATTCTGATCTTTAAGTTTTTCTCCTTAGAATCGAGTAACCTTCAGGCTCTGAATATGCAAACTGTTCCCTCAAGCGGCCATCTGCCTTAATAGGGTTCTTTGCTATTTCAGCTTCTTGCCTTCACTGTGTCGGTTCTTACTTCTTAATATTAAAACTATAAATCTTAACTGAAGAAAACTCTCTTTTTGTTAAAGTAAGAAATAGATTTCTTCTTCAACCTTACAAGAATCTACGGGAAGAGTAGTTTAGAATCTCATATTTGTTTAAAATGATTGAAATGTGAATGATAATATCTGAATAGTATTGATATTGAAAAATTGGTATTCAAACAGAAGATTTGGCTTTCTCACAAGTTGAGTGCTCAAATTTTTCTCTCCCAATTCGTTCTGTTCTTCATCTAGCCCGAAGGCCTCTATTTATACAAGTAGTTGAGGCAATATTATTGTCTTCTTACATCATTCATTACATCATATAGATTTCTTGCAATTCCATATAATGCTTTGATTCCCACAGCTCTTCTATGTCTGATCCATGACTTGATGATTTTTGGCATTCTTTTGTCACTTTCCATGACATCTATATTGAAATTTGATGCAACATATCCAATTGAAATTATATGGTTAACTGGATAATACATAATCTCATCGTATTCTGGACTGATTGAGTAAAATTTTAGATATACTCTTCGTCCTCTGGCATATTTTGATACTTCTTGTTGTAGCATTTCATCAAATTTTGTTAATTCAGCTAAATTTCTTCCTGGATATATCAAATCCAAGAATCCATAATCTGCCATTGCTTTTATGAAGTTGGGATCTCCTCCTTCCATTGTTGTAACTCTGGGATAAACATTCTGTTCCGGAGAGATAAAATATGTATCACACATCTTTAATTCATAAACTGTTTGGACTATCATGGCATATTTTTCTTCGTTTTTGTCTAAAGGGATTTTATCTTCTGGGTCCATGATACTAATTGTTTTGGAATTATTTGCTCTTATTGTCACATTTTTATTTGACATGATTGGAGAGGATTCTCCTGTTGATATGGTATCCCTCCTGGGTCCACTGCTGCTTCCTGCTGTACCTGTTTGGTATGAATTGGTATTTGTTTGGTATGAATTTGGAAGACCCATTTCTGGGATGTTTGGTATTTCTGTCTTAGACAGTATATTTTTCAGTTGTGCTGCAATAGCATCAACCTCTTTTTTGAGTTCTATAGAATTTTTCTGTTGTTCGGAAGTTATTTCCAACAACATTTTTATCATTGAACTAAATTCATTTGACATTGTTGTAGCTCCAACATCTATATCCTCGGCTTCTTCTTGGAGGAAATCAGTCCTTTTTTGTATTTCAAGGACGGATTGGTATAATTCCATTATCTTATTTTTATCCATCAGCGAATTCTATATTCCTGCTCAGGAAATCTGCAAGATAATTTTTAACACCTTTAATATGAACAATCTCAAAATTATAATAAGATAAATATGCTTGCCATCTGTGTAATCTCCTATATTGAGGTTCCATTGGTAGCTTATTCCTGACTAATCCTACAACTTGAGAATTATCAGTTTCAACAATAAATTTTTTAGATAATAAGAATAATGAGAACTTTTTTATTCCTCTAATAATTGCTAATAATTCCTTTTCATGTGTAGTATAATTTATTTCAGCTTGATTAAAGGTTCCACTTGAATATCTGCAAATTTCATTTAAATCTGTTTTTAATAGAGCTGCCCAATATTTATCTGAGGCATCTGTATTGACAATTAGATTATCTTTTTCATCTGGTAATCTTAATTTTGGTAAATTCTTACATTCTTCTTTTAATGATTTAACTATTTCTGTATGTTCATTATTCCATCCCTTAGTATTTGTTTTTCTAAGTAAGATTTGTATTTTATGTCTCTTTTTTGAAAGATTTTCAATAAATCCTTTAGCATAATTTAGACATCCTAAGAATTTTTGTATTTGTTCTTTAGACTCTAATTTATTTGGAAAACTACTTATCTTCTTAGATATATGAGTTTGTAATTTAATTCATTTATTATCTATTGTTAATCCAAGAAAATCAATTTCTTGTTTTTCTATAATAGCTTTCTTTTTAGAAAAGACAATTCCTTCCTTCTTACATCATTTATGAATTGTATTAAATGATTTCTATGTTCTTCTTTATTATTGGAACATATCAATATATCATCTACATATACTATTAGAAATTTATTAAATTTTCTAAATATATCATCAATTCTTCTTTGATATATTTGAGGTGCATTTTTCAATCCAAAAGGCATAACTAACCATTCATATTTGCCTTGGGGTGTACTAAAGGCTGTATATTGTATACTGTCTTCTTCCATTTTTATCTGCCAAAATCCTGATTTACAATCAAATTTAGAATAATATTGTTTTCCTTTTGCAATGTTTATTAGGACTTCTTTATTTGGTAAAAAGTATCCATCAAATCTAGTATATTTATTTAATTCTTTATAATTTATAACCATTCTGGCTTTTCCTCTAACTTGCTCAAAATGTTTCATTACCATAAAAGTTGGACTACTATGGGGTCCATTACTTGGTCTAATAAGTTTTTGTTCTAATAATTCTTTTATTTGAACATTAAATTCCTGTGTATCTTGTATGGTATATGTCATTGGTCTTACTCTTATAATCACATTTTCTGTTAATTCTATTTTTGCTCTAAGATGGTATGGTTTCCAAAATATTAATGGGTTTTCTCCATAAACTTTTTCTAATTGTTCTATAATTTTTTCTATACTTATCTCTACTCCTGTTTTTAAGACTTTTTTATACATTATTCTTTTATTTCTTAATTCATTTTGTATAATTAGTTTTTTCTCCCATCTATCACCACGCTGGGCTGGCTGAACTCTGTATGGTCTAAATTCTCTTGGTATTTTTAATAAATGTCCACAAGGGGTTTGTAACATGATCATATAATTATTTTGTTTATAATATTGGAACTGCTGTATAAAGTCATTTCCTAATAAGATATCGCATTCTAACTTATCATAACTATATATCTTATTAATTATTATTTGCTTACTTCCAAGTATTATGCTAATCTTATCAGCACTATTTATTATCTGGGTTTCTTCTCCTGTAACTCCTATTATTTTTATTTTACTTTTATTTTCTCATGTCTTAATTAAGAAGCTTTTAAATATAGTTATATCACTTCATGTGTCTATTAAAGCACAAATTATTATATCTGTTTCTATAATAGTAACTTGTATATATATTGCTAATGGAAAACTTATTTGATTATTCATCTTTGTTACATAATATATTTGTCCATTATGGAATATTTATAATCCTTCTCTTTTTATGCTATAATCTTCAAATCCATTTAAGAAACTCATTCCTAATAATATATGAGGATTTATATTCATACTTTCATCTATATAACATGGCACTATAAGGTCAATTCCTCCTATCTTTATAGGTACTTTAACTTCTAGTTCTGTAGTATGTATTTGTCCATCAAAATTTACATATCTATATGGTTCTGTTTTATAAGGTATTAATCCCTTATTTCTTATTGAATCTATATGATATTCACTAGCTCCTGTATCTATTAATATATTTGGTCCTGATATTCTGTCTCTTCCATTAAAATATTCTCCATTTATTTTCATATATTCCTGTATTTTTATGTAGTTTCACTTCTCTTGTATGACTACTTTCTCCTAATAGTCTAGGTATTCTAAGACTTGTTGATCTTCTGATTAATTTTCCATCTTGAAATATTATATTTTTATCAGGGTATTCTTCTTCTTTAAACTCTATTATCTCAGGTTTATTTGTTGATATTCTAAATTCATATTCTTTTGGTATCAAATTTACCTGTTTATTTGGTTCTATAATTTTACTAATATCTTTACATTCCTTATGAACTTTTATATATGGTTTTTTAGAATAAATATTACCATAATTAGAATTAGTAAATGTATATAAAGTTCTATATTCAATAGTCATGATTTGGTCTCCTGGTTGCATTATATCATTTCTATGTAATTTAAAATGCAATCCTAAGACTTCATTAAAGTTTTTATCTTTTAAAGAAATACAATATTTCGGATAACAAGTAAATATTAATTTCTTATATGCTAAATTTCTTTCTATAGTTCCTAAATGACTATCTCTTAAATTTATTATTCTTCCATCATGTAAACTTACTGTTAAAGGTGAATATATCCCTTCCCTAAATAAGGATTTAAACATTATTTGTATTTCAGCTAAATAAACATATTGAATCTTTTCACTTTGTTTTCTATTAATTTTTGATAATAATTCATCAACTGTATTCTTTGTTAAAAGATTTAATTTATGTGTTCCTTGAGTTGTTCTCACATCTATAGTTTTTTCAATCTTATGATATTCATTTATAGCTATCTTTTCTCTTTTCCAAATTCTATCAAAGATTTCCCATTTTCCTACCTTTAAATCTAAAGATAGTTTCTGTAATTTTTTGAATTTATTATTATCAAAAGTTACTTTTAATCCGTATCCTTCTATTCCTTCATATTCTTGTATTTCTATATTATCCTTTTCTATTTCTTCAATTTCTTTATTCGGATTCTGATTCATTTTCTTCTGATTCTGTTTCGCTTACATATACTTCTTGACCATAGTATTGTTCAATATCAGATATTCCACTTAATTCATCTTCTATTCCCAAATATTCTATTTGTAATATTCTAACTTTTTTTTATTACAATCTGAACTTATATGACATATTTCTCCACAATTCCAACATTTGCATTGACTTTTATCATTTTTATTATAGGGTTTATTCTTTTGTTGTTTATTTGGATTAAATCTTCTCTTGTAGTATCTTCTGTTAGATTTTATATATTTTTTCCTAAAATTTCTGAATTTTGTAAATCTTCTATTTTTATGTTTTCTTTTAATATTTTTTCTTTCAGGATAACATCCCCATTGTGTAGGTTTTTCCATATCCTCACAACATATCCTTGTTAACTTTCCTGATCTTTTTAATAATTGTCTTTGTTGACATATATATGTCAGTCTATCAAATAGAAATTTTATTCTTGATCCTAAAGACCTTGGTATTCCTATATTATCTTTTATATATTTTTCAAATTCTATTTTAAAATATATTTCCCATGTTCCGGGTAATTTAGTATAGTACATATCTAAATATACTTCCTGATTTTCATTACTATAAAATTGTATATAGTAGTAATTTTTAAATTCACAAGTGTATTCTTTTATTTTACACATATCACAGATTGTTAAATTTATCAATTTTATTCTAGCATCGTCTTTTTCTCTTTTTGCTTCATCTTGAAAATTTCTAATCCATTCTTCTCCTAAGAATTCATTTGCAATATAAGCTTCTAATCTTTCTATTCTTTCTTTATCTGATTTTATTTTTTCTGTTTGTATATTTCTTTTCATTAATAATCTAGTATCATCATTAACTTCTTCCCACCAATTTCTTACATTTCCTTCAAATGATGCTATTAAGTAATCTATTCTTCTATCTGTACTTTCCCAAGTATCATCTTTGTTATATAAGAAGAATAGTATCATTGAATCTGCCCAAATTAATAAGGCTTTCTTAGTATCTATTTTACAATCTAAATCTAATTTTGTTCCTCCATGATTAATTGGTTTGTCATAAATATCATTTAATTCAAATCTATCTTTATATTTATTTCCTTTAGGTGGTTGTCTATTTATTATTTTATCATAGAATTGTTTATAGGGCTTATTATATATAGGTGCATAACTTTCATCTGGATCAATTTTTTTATTAGAGGTTTCTGCTGGGGTAGGTCCTCCTCCAGTATTCATTAGAATTTGGTATTCATCTATATTTTCTAGACTAAGTTGATCAAAATTTTCTATTAGTAAATCTAATTCTTCATCCATCTTTATTTTCTTCTTGAATTTCTTCTGTAGTTTTTCATTTTTCTAATGATTTTTTATAATTTTCTTCTTCTTCTATTATTTTCGGTAAAATATCTTTTCTAAAATAATCATCCATACTTCCTGCCTCTATTACTAAGCTTTCTTGTTTTATATGCTTTTTTCATATTCTAAACATTTCTTTTTCTATGAGTTTTTTATCTATTTTCTTATCTCTGCATTTATTATCTTCTTTTAATTCTCTAATTTCAATTTTTAATATATTTAATTCTTCTTTTATTTCATTTCTTAAATCTTGTACATCAGTTATTAACATTTTTAATTCTTCCATTATCTTTTCATTGATTGGTTAAAATAATATATTCTGCATTCAGTATCTTTACAATCTTTTATGATTTTATCATACTTTTATTTTTTATTTTCATCAGTTGTTAGTCTTTTTAATTATTCGAAATAATTTGCTCTTTCCTTATATTTTTCCTATTTTAATCTTAATATTTGGTTTTCTTGATATTTTGTTGAATTTCCAGGGGTTAATAGTTCATCTAATATTAGATGATTAATTATTTTTATTCTTTTTAAATTTTTAGTCAAATTATTTTCCATATTTAAGAATTAATTAATGATAGTTCTTGTATTTTTTCTTTACAATGTAGCATAATTTCTTCTTTTTCTAATTCTTTACCAATTTTTTCATTTATATATTCATCAATTATAGTTCCTATTATTAGTTTGTCTAATATTTGTTCTCTTATTTCTCTAGGTAATTCCTTAATTATACATAATGTTATCATTTTTAATTTTTTAGGAAATGGTTCTATTATATAGTTTCCTTGATTATCTTCTAACATATAATACCAGTCTGTTTTGGTAATTGTAACATCTATAACTTTTTTATTTTTAGTCATATTTACTTATTTCTTCAACAATTAAATCATACATATGTTTTTCATACGTTTCTAATATCATTTCATAAGTGTACATGTCTCTGACAATATCTAATCTTATTTTTTCAATTATAAATTGTTTTATTTCCATAGGTAATTTTTCAAGTATTTTTAGTGTAATCGTTACACTTTTATTATTTAATATTGGTTTTATAATTATTATATTAAATTTTTCTCTTATTATATGGTACTTATTACCTAAATCTTCAATTTTCATTATGATTTTTCTTTTAATTGTAGTGTATGTTATTAAACACTTCTATTATTATATATGTATGTCTAAATTCTTCAATCAATATATTTTTAACTATTTTTTCTCTTAATTCTAAAGGTAATGACCTAATTAATCTTAATATTTCTCTTATATCCTTGCTATAGGTTCCTATAATATTATCTTCTTCAAAATAACCACAAATATCAATATTATATATCACCTTATATCTTAATCTATTTTTTCTTATTCCTGTAATTTCTAATTTCATAAATGGCTCTTATGACTCTGATACCAATAAAGGGGGTGCTACTTTGAGCGAATAAAAATCTAAAAATCTAATAAACTTTTAAAATCTAATAATCGGTTAAAATGGTTTTTATAATGTTTCTAATAAATTTTCAAAATCTAATAATATCTGAGAATTTATAATTTCAAGATCTGTTATCATATCTATATTTGGATTAAAAGGTATCTCGTATTTAGAAATATTCTTTTTCCTTTTTTCCAATTTATCTATAATATCTTGTATATCTTTTGTTATCATAGATCTCACTATTCTTTTAGCAAAATTTTCCATCTATTTTCTTTAAAATGTTTTAATATTTTTTGAGATGCATTTAATTGTTCTTGATATCCAATCTTATCAAATTCATTTTCAAATTCAATTTCCTTTTTATCTTTAGCTATCTTTTTAATTTTATATGGTCCTCTTTTAGTTCTTGGTTTTTTATAATTTTTATTAGTCATTTTAGGACTTGATTGTATTCTTTTCTTATATTGATAGCTTAAGTTGCAAATATTGTATTTAGGGGTATTTTAGGTAGTTTAAATGGTTGAATAGTGAAAATGGGTATTTTGGAAAGGCTATTGCTAAATTTTGGGTATTTTCAATAATTTCCTTTTAATGGAGGGAACGAGAATATCCTCTAGACAACGAGGTTGACTTGAAATTGTTGTGAGTTAGATTCTTCACCACCCCCCGACACACGTATTCAAGCTTCTGACTCTGTCTCACCCTAAAAACCATATTAATTTCTTCCCTCTTATACCGTTGATCTTTGTCTATATTCTTTCAATTTTATTCAGATTATCAGTCATTCAATTCTAGCTATTAAAAGTTGACTGAAAGAAAGATGAATGAAGAATACGACGTGATAGTGCTGGGGACTGGTCTCAAGGAATGCATCCTCAGTGGTCTACTCTCCGTCGATGGCCTTAAGGTGTTATTTGCTTCTGTTTTTCCTTTTTAAGTGAAACTTAGTATTTACTACTTAATCATTTACTCAGCATATCGAGAGTTATGGACCATTTGATTGTCTTTATATGAGATCGTATTAGTATTTATGTCTATTTAGTTGATCAATGCTTACAAACCATGTATCTTCACTTGTTTCGGGGCCAAGTCCTACACTAAGTAACAATTCATTTCCATTTCCTTGGTTCTTTTTTATGCTAAAAATCTGACTTATGGGAAATACGGCCATTCAATCTAATGATCCATTTAAAATTGGAATTTGTTTAAGTTCAGAATTCACGGACCTAGTTTTGGATAAGAATTTTGCTGATCAAATGGCTTCAGTATTCAGTAAGGGTAAAAAGGGTGTGATCATGTGGAAGTTGGTAGTTTCGGCTATTTTCCAGGTGACATGGATAGAGAGAAACAATAGGATATTTGAAGCATAAGAGCAAGAATTTTATGAGTAGATCTACATTTTTTTTTTTTTATCATTCTTATGCATTCCTGAGGATTAGCAGTTTAACTGTTCAAGGGCATTCATTCTCTTTAGTTATCCTCGTTGTAAATATGTATTGCATCCTCGACTTCACTTTTCCTATTTGAAGATTAGAGGATACTTTTATCCCTTTATTAGTCATCGTTCTGATTCCATGATTATTTATTGTTGAAAAAAAAATTGTCCATTTTAGATAAGCCATAAAGAGGTGAGTTTGGTTTCATTCAAAATAGTTATACATATTTCAATTTTTCTCCACTTCCTCAAAAATTTCTGCATCATTCAATGCCTTTAATTTGGAAGGTTTAACTTTGGGAGAGGATAAAATGAAAGGAAACAAGGAGAAAATTGTTTCACTTTGAAATAGCGAGTGACTAGCGAGAAAGCTTGTTTTACTAAGTAATATAAGGGAATAAGCAGGGGATTGAGTTGTCTGATTGTAGACCATATCTTACTTTCGCATAACTGATAGTGACCGTACTAAGCTTGTAGCTCAGCAAAGGAGCTACTCAACGATGTGAGCCAGTTTGTCATTAGCTGTCAAAATAGTGGGAGGAAAGTCCAGAACCATAACTCAGTAACTTCCATAAGGATTATTACGGGGAATAATTGAACATAACTCCCTTTTTTAAGGTGATGAATTTCTGTTTCTTCCCTAAATTTATTGGTTTTTAGGTTTCGGGAGAATATGTCTTACATTTTTCTTTATATACTTATTTGTTATATGTTTAATGTTCAGAAGTAAATGGCAATTCTTGCACAGTAAGATTTAATAAATTCTGTCACGTGATTGGTAATCTCCCATAAAAATATGACTTAATTGATTAGATTTAAACAAATTATATCCCGAAGATACTATTTATTTAGTTAACTTAGAAGAAAGATAAGTTTTTTTTATCTTTTCTTGCATGATGAAATACTGGACTAATGTATGGAATGAGTAGTGCACGATGTGGTGTCATTCATAAGCTTAAATGCATTTTTTTTTCAGTCTTGTCTTTTGGTTTGTATAACTATCTGGAGTATTCAGGTGAAATTTAGAAGAGCTCTTATTTATTTTATGTTGAGCATTTGCTTTTATGGCAATGATTTGAGTATTGTCAAGAATATAGAATAAGATTACAGAGATCGTCAAAGATTGCGATTATAATATTTACTTTCCTTAGTAGTAGATTACGTAATATTTCCTTTCTACATTGTAATATTAACAAGTTTATTATAATACAATTTATAATATTCTTCACATGGTATCAGAGCCAATTCTTTAAAAAAAAAAAAAAAAAAAAAAATTTCTCTTGTTTTCTTAATAAATTTTTTCTCCCGGCGGGAGGAGTTTCTTTTTGCTCCTCCCGCCCGGTCTTGTTAGGGTATTCGTTAAATCTGTCAATGTAGTTTCCCAGTTTTGAGTTTTTGTTCTTTTATTTTTTTTTTTCTCTTTTCTGGTGACATGGTGATACTCCGGGTTCCTTGTCCAGTAGTTTGGATGAACTAATGCGTCATGCTTCATCATTACGGGGACCAGGAGTTGATATGCTGATTGGAATTCTGAACAGAATTGCACAAATTGGATCTGGACTTGCATCTACCTCTCTCGTCCGCGTATCATCAAGTTTGCTCTCCACTGTTCCTTGGAAAGCGGAAAGCGTGAAAATAGAGATATTGTTTCTTCGGATGACAGAGATTCATCGGTTGGCGTCTTATTCGGTTTGGGCTTCCACGTCAACATTACCGTGAGTTTGATTTCGGATTCGGAACCCACTGTGGCCGCCGGACGTGACATGCGAGATTTTTTGCTTAATCGGTTGGGCTTGCGGCTACGGTTTCCTTTCCACTTGCTTTTCCTTGTTTTGGGTAATGAATGGGTCTCTTCCATTGATGAAGGTGTGTGGGTTTGTCGAAATTTATGGGTTGTTGTGGCGAGTGCGGGGATCTTTGCCGTAGTGAAGAGAGATGTAGGCGGACAAGAGGAGTTCTTTGAGGTTTCGGGAATTTAGGGTTGGTTTATGAAATCGGGAAGACGATGTGGTGATAGTGGGGTTTGAATAGATTTGAATGTTGCCACGAGATGGGCTAGTGTTTATGGTTAGTGGGTTATGTTTTTTGGGTTGGGCCTAAGGTTTGGGTCAACAGTTCGTGAGTAGGGTGTGTTAATAATTGAGTTGGGCCACCTATTTATCTCATCAGCTGTTGGGTTTGGTTGGGTGAATTTAATTACTTGGGCACTTGGGAAATTAATTGGATAGTACCTATGTAATGGGTTGAGGAAAAGATGTGGGCTTTGTGTTACGATTTGGTTTTGGAGTGGGCGCCTTATTAATTTCTTTTTGGGCTTCTTTGTGTGTTGTTATTTCACTTGGGTGGTTTCATTTATTTGGGTTTCGGTAATTAGGACGGCTTATGGGTTGGTGTTTTGATGGATATGGGCACTGGGATTTATGGGTTTGTTGGATTAAGGTTATTGGATTTAGTATTGTTTGGGCTTTCCTTTGTTGGGCTTTGATTGGGTTATTATTTTGGTTTTAGAGTTTTGCTATACTTTTAGGTTATGGAATTTTGGGATTATTATGCGTGCTAAAAAAAAAAAAAAAAAAAAAAATTTAAAAAAAAAAAAAAAAAAATTTGTTTGGTTTTGGAAATTATTTTTGGAAGTTGGTTTACGATCCTCAATCTCGCTCTTCGGTCCGTGAGGTCTGTGTGACTTTGGGTTCAGTTGGAATTCGTTTATTTGGATTGGATTCAGTGGATTGTTGGCCACTATTTCAATCTTTTGGCTAAAGTTTGGAGTTTCTTCAGCTTTTGGTGTATGTCCAGTTCTTCTGGAATTTCGTCCAGGTTATCTGGAATTTGGTTCAGTTCATCTTAAATTTGGTCCAGTTTATCTGGAATTTGGTTTAGTGTTGGTTCGGAGTATCCGAAATTTGAGTTTCTCGTCTCGTAGTTTTTGGCCGGTGTTTTGGCGTGTGTCGGCGCACGTCGTGAATTTCTTTTGGAAATTCTTCTTGGGGAGTATGCGTTCTCGTCGTCTTCTCGTAGTTTCTTGGTCTCTCGTCGTCAGTAATTTTCGTCGTTGGTTGCTTTGATTTGGATTTCTTCTTCGTGGACAAGTATCGTCGTCGTCGACAGTTCATGATTGCAAATTGATACTTTTACCAGCATCAATTTGAGGGGGGATGTCAAGAATATAGAATAAGATTACAGAGATCGTCAAAGATTGCGATTATAATATTTACTTTCCTTAGTAGTAGATTACGTAATATTTCCTTTTATGTTTGTTTCCTTTTACAGTTATTTGTAACCCTATAAATAGGGTCTTCTACATTGTAATATTAACAAGTTTATTATAATACAATTTATAATATTCTTCACAAGTATAAAGGTTTACTTGTACTTGCATTCCTGCTCACAGTAACATATTTAAGGTATTCACATTATAAATCTATTGCCTACTGATATCTGATCATTTGTTGGAAGAATTATTTTTGGGTAAGTGTGAGTGGTCATGTCAATATATGTGTTCATAATTCTGTGGTGGGATACCAATATAATTGAAGTTTCATGTAACTACTTTCAATTCTGGAAGTACGAGAATCTGGAGATTTGGATGGTATATATTTCGTTTAATGTTCTCAAGAGGCGTTTTATTTCGGGAACAGAAGATATTTTGGTTTTGATCTGAATTTGTTGACTATTTCAGTTGTTTAGCTGGCATATTGAACCAGTTACGAATATTTTACCCACTGATCTCATTAACTTCACTTGATTTTTTTCCTCGTATCATTCATTACCTCTATCTGAGTGCTGTAAGCTACTTATGGTGCTGCCTTTATTCTAAAAATGACATTTCATTTCAATAAGGATGGAAGCGATTATACCATAAGCTAGATTCTGTGAAAATTGTTTATAATTTTTCTCTATTTTTATGTTATCTGTAGGGTTACCTGCTAGATAATTATGGAACTCAAAAGCTTTAGGCTTTAACTCATTCTTGCAATAGTCTACTTAAAATTCTAAGACATTTCTTTGATTTTGTATCATTTACTTTTAGCTAGTATGTATATTCTAGAAGTCTTCTGACTTGAAATTTTCCCTCGCTAAACAGGTCCTTCATATGGATAGGAATGACTATTATGGTGGAGAATCAACTTCGCTCAATCTTGTTCAGGTGTGATTTCATTTCCTTCTTCTCTCTTTCTCACTATATTAAGTGTGGTGCCATCATTGTTCTGATTTTGTTGCTGGGGATTGACAATTTACAGCTCTGGAAAAGGTTTAGAGGATGTGATAAGCCTCCAGCTCACTTGGGTTCTAGTAGAGATTATAATGTTGACATGATCCCTAAGGTTTCCATTCTCTTTATCTTTTGGATGTTCTTCAGTAATTTTCATTTGTTCTTATTATTCATGGATTCTGGCCCATTTACGTTTTCAGTTTATCATGGCAAATGGGGCTCTTGTACGGGTCCTTATTCATACTGATGTAACTAAATATTTGTACTTCAAAGCTGTTGATGGCAGCTATGTGTGTAACAAAGGGAAGGTATATGATTGGCTAGATGTTGGTTTTTGGTTTAACTTCAGTTATCAACATCAACGCTCACCTGATTTTGTGGTAACTTCATGAAATAGGTTCACAAGGTGCCAGCAACTGACATGGAGGCCCTTAAATCTCCTCTCATGGGTTTATTTGAGAAGCGCCGGGCTAGTAAATTCATCAAGTTTGTCCAAGATTATGATGAAAAGAATCCTGAAACACACGAAGGACTAGATTTGACGAGAGTGACGACTAGAGAGCTCATTGTGTATGGTGTTATTTTTACTCTCTCTTTGGTTGCATAACATAGCACTCGACGAATTTTATGAAAACGATGTTCTTGCATTTTCTAGTTTATTGAGGCTCTGTTTATTTCTTATTTCTAGTTAAATGTGTATAATGTGGGCTTTTCACATGGCACATCTGATTCTTGGCTTTGACTGCATGCTGTAACTTTTCTAAGACAAACCTCAGGGAGAAAAAATTATCCCTTCAGATGTTAACCATGGAAAGGAAATAGAGGGTTAATGATAACAGATACAAGTACTAAGAGTAGTGAGAGGCACACATATAATCATTTTTGTTCACCTTGAAGAATTGAAGGGGAAAGATCCTTTATTCAAGGGAAACAACGTTCTACATTACTTCGGAGAGTTATTACATGGAAGTTTATTAAACCGGAGCCAAGTAATCTCTAAATAACATGAGCTGCCATTTTTATTGTTTGGATGTTCATTCAAATTAAATTTTGTTTTCGGTAAGATATTTCTTCTACGTGTGTAATGAATACAACCTGTCTTTAAAGTAAATCTTGTATCCTAATAGAAAGCAATGATATAGTCATTGAATAATGCTGTCAGTTGATTATTTTTTGTTGGATGAATGTTACATAAAACCTGCTTTTGAAATAAAGCAGGTGTCCACGAGTGATAGATGTATCTTGAACAGAGACACATTGGTTAGTTTCATATATATATTTGTTGCTTACAATATTCTGAATTTCTGACAGAAAGTATGCTCTTGGTGACAACACTGTCGACTTTATTGGTCATGCATTTGCTCTCCACAGAGATGACCACTACCTAGACAAACCAGCTTTGGATACTGTGAAGAGGATGAAGGTTTTTTCCCAATTGAGTCGCCACTTTTCCTCTCGTTTCATTTTGCGGTTCTGATTTTGGTTTTTTCTTTGGGATTCTTGAATAGATACAGGAGTGTGCGGACTTCTTTTATTGCTTTCTGAAAAATTTACTTGTGAACATGTGACAGCTTTATGCGGAATCTCTAGCACGTTTTGCAGGAGGATCTCCATATATCTATCCTTTGTATGGCCTGGGAGAGCTTCCCCAGGTCTGCATTTTTCTTCAATAACTATTTACAGGAAATTTGTTGCATGTTTATTTATTTGCTTGTTTATTTCTCTACTCTTTCCTCCTCCTCCTGTCTTCTATTTTCTTCTCTCTCTCTCTCTCTCTCTCATGTTTACATTAGGGCTGATTTAAATTTTTGATCTTCTTGTTATGGAGCCTTCTACTTACTTCAACTCCTATGTCATTAGGCATTTGCTCGTCTAAGCGCTGTGTACGGTGGGACCTACATGTTGAATAAATCCGAGTGCAAGGTACTGGCATCATGACACCGCCACCCCCAAAACACACACACAGAGACAAAAAATAAAACAAAAAAGGAAAGCAGAAAAACTATGACGAAAGAAAGACAACAAAAATATAGAGAAAAGTCAAAAGAAATCAAATTCGAGAAAGGAATCAAATGTCATTTCTCGTCTAGTCTAACACTTAAAATAAGCTTGGATGAATTTTTTAATTTCTTTTTTTATTTTTAGTAAAATGGCTATCTATACTATTACAACTGTTATATCTGTCTAATTTTTTTTTTTTTTTTTTGGCGATTTCTGTAACTTTTATTATTACCGTGTTATTGTACTTGATCTGCATGTTATTCATTCGAGGCCGAAGAAACAAGGAGAAGGTGTTTAGGAACACATATCCAACAATGAGAAGAATTCATCATTCTTGTTTTATTAATTATCTTAGCCGTTACTTGTGTTGTTGGTCATAGTAACCAATGTTGGTTCTGATGGTACTACATTTCTTACAATTTTCTTGTAATATTATGTTAATTGTTGTCATTGTTATTTTATTCCTATTTTTTGTTGCCATTCTTATCTTTTTCTTCCTTCCGTTGTTATAACCACTGATTTAAAGTTGCATGCATGCCAGGTAGAGTTTGACAAAGAAGGCAACGTTATTGGCGTGACATCAGAGGGGGAGACTGCTAAGTGCAAGAAAGTTATATGTGATCCTTCTTACTTGCCTAACAAGGTAATTCTCTTTGTCATTTGGGACTTCAATATATTGTCCATTTGATCCATGATTTTGTCAGGAGTCACTTCCCCTGTTATTATCTCCATTTATGAGTACTTTAGGACTGCACAAGTATTATTGGGGTTCAATACTTGTGGAATATGTTATAAATGCATGTTCTGCAACCAAAGTCCTTATTCCAGAGCCGGGTTTAGATTCTGAAAGTCAAACTATTTGTTGGAACTCAGAAACACTAGACATGGACATGGGAAACATTAATCTGAGGCATGCTTTTGCAGGTTAGGAAGGTTGGCAAAGTCGCAAGGGCTATTGCAATTATGAGCCACCCTATCCCAAATACCAACAATTCTCACTCAGTGCAGGTTATTCTGCCTCAGAAGCAGTTGGGTCGCAAATCAGACATGTTAGTACTCACTTACCTTTGCAGTTAAGGATATCTAGATTTACTTCTTGAATGACAGTAAGCAGATAGATACGCTTTTGGTTCTGATATGCATACGTTATAGTTCTTTTGTTAGGCAAAAAGTAATTGCTCAGCAAGCAGTTCATTTGTGAAATTTGTTAGAAAATAGTTCATGGTCACTGCCGTGTGAAACAAAGAGCATTGCTTGCTCTCAAATACATAAGACTTCCAAGAAAGATGCTATGATTCCATCGAAATTACTGCTTTTTAATATATGAAATCTTCCTCCTCTTGTTCAGTAGATAATAAGTTGATTAGGATTTTGTTTTGATTAACTGGTTTGGACTGAATTGACTCATCGACCAATTGATTCATGGAGGGCAACAAGTCTCAGTGTGTATCACGCCATAGGTCAAATCTAGTTCTGTGCTTGGGTTGATGAGATTTTTATTTCATTTACTTTTTATGCAAGCTGTTGTGCTTCTTTTTCATTTGATTTTTTATTATAGTTTGTGATCAGCAATACCTAACATTTTCAGATATGTAAACATTCTAATATCTCATGTTTTGAACTGTTGTCTCTGCAGGTATCTGTTTTGTTGTTCTTATTCTCATAATGTTGCTCCGAAAGGGAAATTTATTGCATTTGTCTCCACAGAGGCAGAGACTGATCAACCTGAGATTGAACTGAAGCCAGGGATCGATCTTCTAGGACCAGCAGATGAGATCTTCTTTGAGACCTATGACAGATATGAACCTATCAACGAGCCCTCTCTTGACAATTGTTTTGTATCGGCAGTGAGTTTCTTTCAAATGTCATTTTGCAGACACCTTTTTTATCAAGCTTTCCTAACATTGCTTCACTTGTTTTGCTATGTGACAGAGTTATGACGCAACAACTCACTTTGAGTCGACTGTTTTGGATGTGCTCAATATGTATACGATGATTACTGGAAAGGTAATGATTAGAATTTTTCAATCCATGATTTTTATACATGTTGAATTTGTGGGACACAATTTATAATCTCTGTTCACTGACACCTTTTCCATTGTTAATGCAATTTTGTTGCTCTGATGATGATTGCAATAAGTGATATAGATCTCACACGCTAAAGGGTGATTTCCTGATACTGTTCTCTTTTAGATACTTAACAGAAAACCTAACACTTTGTCTATGGCACAGCTAAAACTTGAGATGAAAAGGGAAGTAAAGAAAATTTGGTCATTTGGTTTCTAGTGAGTGGATTTGAAGGAGCACATTTAATGTGTACTTGAAATTTCAAAAGTTGCTTGAACTGATTCACTGTACCAAGCATTTGCCTCGTGCTTAATATGATAATACAAGGCAAAGAAAATGTTGTGTAGTACGGGCCCAAAAGTCTTTTATGAGCTAGGGCTAGGGCTACGGTTAGTATATAAACTGATGATGTAACCATATTATTCATATTGAATAAACTATCTCTATTTTGTTCCTTGTGGACGTAGACATATTGTCGAACCACGTTAAATTCCTGTGTTGATTTCTTTCTTTCACTTCTTTACTACTGCGTATAATATCCAATAACTTGTATTAGAGCGTCAGGTCTAGATGGCGAGTTCTTCGATTGCAAAAATTGATGTGATGAAGTTCAACAGAACTGGGAATTTCGGATTGTGACGGCGAAGGGTGAAGGATTTGTTGGCACTACAAGGGATGGTGAAGGCGCTATCTGGGAAGAAGTCGGAGGCTACATCAGTTCCCGAATGGGGAGAGTTGGAAGCGCGAGCAGTGGGTACAATTCGGCTCTGTTTGGCGAACAAGATCATATATTACGTCATGGACGTTTGAGTCTCCGGCGAAGGTTTAACTAAAATTGGAGAGTCGTTACATGTCAAAGATTACGAATAAACTGCATCTGAAGCGGCGTCTATACAAGCTCAAGATGCTTGAGGGTACAAATTTGATTCAACAAACCAACCTGTTCAATCAAATTATCAGCTATCGTCAAGTTCGATGATGAAGACAAGGTAATGATATTGTTGTGCTTTCTTCCTCCATACTACCACCTGGTGACCACATTAATATGGGATAAAGAAACTCGAATTGGATGAAGTCACATCAGCCTTGTTAGCTTACAACCAGCAGAAACTACGTATTGGCGAAAGTTCACAGGGTGAAGGATTGATCGTGAAAAGCTACCGGATCGTGGGAGAAAGAACGATAGGTGTGGTTCTTACAAAGGAAATACAAGATCGAAGTCTAGAAATCAAAACAAGAAAAACAGCAAGTGCTACAAATGCCATCAGATGAATCACTTTAAGATGGACTGTTCGAATAAGGAGTAGGGTGATAAAAAGAAAGGCAATGTGTCCTCAAATTCGGCTAGTGTTGCAGAAGGAGATTCGGATTCTAGAGATGGAAACATACTATCAGTCTTTGTAGGTAATTCTAACAGATTAATGACTCTTGGGTACTTGATTTAACATGTTCATATCACACATGTCCCTACCGAGATTGGTTTGATTCATATCGTTCGGGTAATTTTGGATTTATTCTGATGGATAATGATGCATTATGTAAGGTCATTGGAAGAGGGTCCATAAAATTTAAAATGTTCGATGATGTGGTGAGGATTTTGGATGATGTTAGGCATGTACCAGAGTTTAGAAAGAATCTAATTTCTCTGTGCACTTTAGATACTAGAAGCTATTCTTATAAGTTTGAGCGTGGGGTCTTAACAGTGAAAAAGGGGCTATGATTGTGATGAAGGGTCAAAAATTGTCAGGGAATATTTACAAACTGTTGGGGACCAATAAGGGAGTTGTGTAAAGATGGATCTCAATATTTCATTACTTTCTTTGACGGCTTCTCTAAAAAAGTCCGAGTGTATTTCATGAAGCACAAATCCGAAACCTATGTCAAGTTCAGATTGTGGAAAACAGAGGTAGAGAACCGACAGGCAGGAAGTATCTCAGGATAAACAACGGTACAGAGTACACAGATTCACAGTTTCTCAAATTCTGTGAAGAGCATGGTATTCAAGGCACTATACAGTTCGCAAGACACCACAACAGAATGGTGTAGGGGAGAGGATAAACAGAACAATTGCAGAACGGGCAAGATGTTGGAGGCTAAATGCAGGGCTTCTGAAGTGTTTTTGGGCAGAAGCAATAAACGTGGCATGTTATATCATAAATAGATCACCACGGCAGCGCTAGATAGGAAAATTTTAGATGAAGTTTCGACAGGTAATGAAGTTGATTATCCTGGATTGAGAGTATTTGAGTCTTTGGCTTATGTGCATATATCTAGTGATCAGAGATCCAAGCTCGATACAAAATCAAGAAATTGCATTTTTCTAGGCTATGTGAAAGGAGTAAAAAGGTACAAATTTTGGGATCCAGAAGCAAAGAAGATGGTGATCCATAGAGATGCAATCTTTGATGAAGCATTTATAATTAAATTTTCTCCAGAGAAGGAGACGCTCAGTTCAGGAAAGGGCAGCAGCAAGAGTCAAGTGGTATAGGTAGAGCTAGATAATGTTGACATGGAGATCACTGCTCAAGGAGCAGACAGTTCTGGCTTAGAAGAGGAGCAGTATCACAGTATTGCCATAGATAGACCACGTCGCACTATCAGGCCACTGGCAAAGTATGGATTCGAGGATTCAATTTCTTATGAACTCATTATCGGTAATAGTGATCCAATAACTTTTCAGGATGTCGTTGGTAGTCAAGAGAAGTAAATGGATGGAGGCTATGATGGAGGAAATTTAGTCATTGCATAAGAATGTTGCGTGGGACTTGGTGGAGCTCCCAGAAGGGAAGAGACCGATAGGATGTACGTGGGTGTACAAAAAGAAAGAAGTAATGTCAGAAAAGGAAGGGAAAAGATACAAGGCTCGATTAGTAGATAAGGGATACTTACAGAGGAAGGGAGTAGATTATGATGAGATTTTCTCTCATGTCGTCAGACACACGTCCATCAGGATTGTTTTGACAATGGTGGCCAGTTTTAATTTGGTGTTAGAGCAGTTGGATGTTACGACTGCTTTCCTTTACGGTGATTTGAAGGAACAGATTTTTTTGGAGCAGCTAGAGGGGTTCTTGGAACTAAGAACAAAAAATCTTGTGTATAAACTGAAAAGATCTTTATATGGGCTTAAGCAGTCTCCACGGCAATGGTACAAGAAGTTCGACTCCCAAATTATTCAGATTGGCTACAGTCACTGTGAGTATGATTGTTGTGTTTACTATAAAGTCTTGAGGATGATTCATATATTTTTTGATGTTGTGTGTGGATGATATGCTAATTGCTGCTAAGAGCATGGTTGAGGTAGACAGATTGAAGTCTTTGTTGAGCAATAAGTTTGATATGAAAAACTTGGGACCAGTTAAGAAGCATTGATATCAATAGAGATAGGAAGGCTAGAAAATTATTGTTGTCTCAGAAAAATTAGTTAAGGAAGGTGTTGAAAAGATTTAGCATGTTTGATGCAAAATCAGTGAGTACACTATTGGCAAATCATTTCAAATTATCTACTAATCAGTGCCCAAAGAATGAAAAGAAATTGCAGAGATGTCAAAAGTGTCTTATGCCAGTGCAGTGAGGTGTTTGATGTATGCAATGGTGTGTACCAGATCAGATCTATTACATACAGTCAGTGTGGTGAGCAAGTACATGGCCAATCCTGACAAAGAGCATTTGAGAGCCGTAAAGTGGATTTTCAAGTACTTGAGAGGTACAATGGAGTGTAGGATCATGTTTGAGAGATAACATGATGATGTTTCAGTTCAAGGATATGTAGATGCAGATTATGCAGGCGACTTGGATGATAGGAGGTCTCATATAGGTTACGTTTTCACACTCGCAAGGGACTTGTACGTTGGATATCAATGATGCAGTTACTTGTGGCATTATCCACAACTAAAGCAGAGTATATGACAGCAATTAAGGCAGCAAAGGAATTATTGTGGTTAAGAGGGATTGTCAGGGAGCTTGGGATCAAGTAAGATAGAATGAAGCTATGTTGTGATAGTTAGAGCTCCATTTTCTTAGGAAAGAAATCGATTTATCATGCAAGAACCAAGCATATTGATGTGAGATTTCATAAGATAAGGGGAGTTGGTTACTTCAGGAGAACTATTGCTAGAGAAGGTGCATACTTCAGAGAATGCAGCAAACATGTTAACAAAGCTAATCACAATGGACAGGTTCAAGCATTGCTTGAACTTGATTAATATCTCTAGGTGTTAGAGAGGAGGTGTCCCAACGTATTGGTCCCCTCAGGCTATTTTTTTTCATTGTTTCTCCTAAGAAGTAAATAATCGCTACGGTGGAGATTTTTGTTTATGTAGTTCATATAGAGTGAAACACGTGTTTACTGTAAGAATAGGCCGATGCAGGAGCGGAGTGAGGGGGCGGAGCGTACCGACGGAACGGAACGAAACAACGGCATCGGCCTCTCGAGGTTTAATTTACTGTCTATTTGCTAGGGATGCTGAATAGGTTGGGGGTGCTGGGGCATTACAAGGGTATTTTCTTGTATAGGCTCCGAAGTGTTTTATGGGCTATGACTAGAGTTAATATATAAACTGATGATGTAACTCTATTATTCATATTGAATAAAATATCTCTGCATCTCTCCTTGTAGACGTAATCACTTTGTTGAACCACATTAAATCCTTGTGTTGATTTCTTTCTTTTAGTTCTATATTATTGCGTATAAAATCCAATAGAAAAGCCATAACCTAGTATTACTATATGAAAATTCTCTCTCCTACTCTCTCACACACACATGGAATGTTCCTCGTCGAGTAATCAATCTATCCAGGAAACATATAAGCAAAGGGATCTTATAATTCTTACAAAATATTCCATACTTATGCTTCGAGACAATATAGGCTTCATAGCTGTACATGCCTAAATAACTAGATTCTTGTAGGGCTGAAGGTTTTGATGCTTGATTGATTTTATTTCCTTGACTTCATTGAATTTTGTAAGGTTTTGCTTGCATCTTGGCCTTTTTAATATATTGTCCTTACCCACAAAAAAATGAGTAAATTAGTAAATGTGGGAAAGATGGAGTATCAAAAACTTATTTAGAGATTACTATTGTTGAAGGTTGTTTAAGTATAGGGTGTTAAGATAATCAGTCATACCATGTAATTATGGGAGATTGATTGATCCCTGATTAAGGTGTAACTCAAAGGTATTAGAGAACCACTTTTTGGTCTTGCATTAGGGACATTTGTTAAGGAGACCATTTTTGGAATTTGATGGAAAAATAAAGAGAAAATAATTTAGTTTTACAATTGATTTTTACTTTTTATTGATTTAGGTTTTCAATTTTGATGGGTGCTAGAGGAAAACAAGTTCCTTTTGAATATGTTAACATTATTAAGGATATGTGTGATGTAGCAGTAGCAATCATGAGTATGAGATGCAGACAGAGTAGCAGGCTAGCAGTTTAAGAATTTCATATTGCTACAAGGCTTGCATCAACATTTCAGCCTAGAGTCCTTATAAGGAGTGTATCTTTAGAACTTTAGACGAAGATTTTGCAATTTAAAGTTTTAGTTTAGTCAGAATTAGACGATATATAAAGTATGAAGATGGGGTCATACTGGCATAGAAACTCACATTGCCCCAAAGAGTGACCATTTTAGATATTTTGGTTCAATCTTATCAGTAAGGAAAAATGACTTGAAAAGGATGCTGTGGCGAATAGAGGAGGTTGGTCAAAAAGGATTCCATGTGAAGGAAGATACTTATCTATTATAGCCTAAAGGTTATTAGCCGTTTGGTACATATTAAAATGAAAGAATGCATTTTTTTGAAGTGATGTGATGGAGAATATGTGATTGAAAAGGAAGGAAAGGTTATTGATGTGATGGAAAATATTATTTTATTGAAGAATGTGTGGTTGAAAATGAGTAGAAGAATGAGAATGAAAAAAATAATGTAGCCCAAACAGGGGCTAAACCATACAATGCTTTATGGCATTGGTGTCAGTTAGTTAAAATGGCAAAATGGTTATAAAATGACCATTACATGATTCTTGAATTTAAAATGAACTAAGCTCGTGCTTTCTTGTGTGTAAAAGTAAAGTAAACTTCTGATTTACTTATTTTGTCCAACATGATTCTTGAATTTATTCTATTTATTTTTTTCAAATCAGTTTTTCAGAAAATAGGTCTCTTTTTTCTTCACAACTTTTTTAGAAAGTAGGTCTTACCTTACTTTCTAGAAAAAGCAACGATAAAGCAGAGCCAAACTTGACCTAGGAATAGATGATTTAGGTGGTTGCTACAATATTTGACTGATCTCTGACTAGATGTAGTGCTGATGACGAATAAAGATTTGTGCTCGACCTCAAGTGTGTATGGATTAACTTAAGAATAAAACTTAGCTTTTTGCTGGTGTTGCTGCTGCTTTTCTATAGTGTCTCTGCTTGCTGTATACCTTTTTCTATTTCTTGCCTGTTGGTTAGAAACTGTATTCATCAAATTAATAGAAAATAAAATTAGGAGAAGACACATTGTTGAATCAATGTTGTTAAATTTTGAACATTGCATACACAGTTTCAGGAAGTCTTCTTATTGTCCTTTGATCATACATTTTCTGTGTTATTGGATAACTATGCTTTTTAGGTATAAATCGACCTCACTCCAATTGAAGAATTCACTTGTCTCCTTTGTTTAGTTAATTTGTTCGTTTATTTACTATTTCAAAGTTACAATGTACATCAGACAGACCCTTCTTTCTATTGTTGCTGACAAATGGAAAACTAACTCATCAAATTTTTGACAAAGTTGAAATAAAAGGAAGGTGGAAATCTATGTTAGATTATGGGTTCAATGCAATTTAAAGACGAGGAACTCCCAGTTCCTTTTTTTTTTCTTCCCCTTTCCTCTCATGGTTATAGGACTTCTTTGCAATAATTGATAATCATGCACTCAGACAGTCCACATATTTAGGAATTTGCTTGGTTCTCTTGCTTCTTTCATTTGCTTTTATTGATGCCTCATTGAAAAATTATTGAAAACTGGCTCTTGAGACTGAACCATGTTAGCATCATTCTCTGCCCCATCAGTAACAAATTCACGAGTTGAGTAGAATTTTAATATGCGTGATTCAAAAATCATCAAATGCATTTTTAACACCTATGTCACACTGGTTGTGGATATGGTACGAATCTGTAGGTAAATATGATCAACAGAAAGTGAAAGTTGTGAAGAGGGAGATCCATAAGGCTACACTATTTAAAGAAGTGAGGCCTTAAATTACACTTTTCCACCCTTCTCTAGGGGTTTGGGACAAAACCATAGAGGATCTCCACCATGGAGATTTCTTCTGGTTTGTTACCAAACACGAGCTGAAAAGGGTTAGAAGGTTCCTAATTTCCTTGAATCCTTTGATTATTTCATAGCCCTTTCTGTCAGAAGGCACTGAAATTTCCTTTTACAATCTATGATAGGCAATTATTATTACCAAGTTGCTTTAGAACCGGAATCCTCAACGGTTAATTGCCGGAAGAAATCCCAAATTGTGGATATATACTGATTGATTTTGTTTGTGGTGCAGGTTCTTAATCTGAATGTGGATTTAAGTGCTGCCAGTGCAGCTGAAGAATGAGAAAACCCTCTTGTTTGTTCATGCAATTATCTTTTGTTATACATTCGAATCCTGGATGAGCAAAAAGATTCCGGTAGAATTTGCTTTGTTCATGAAAATATATTTCGAATAAGAAAAATCACCGCAAGTGTACACTTCGTAACAAGTAATAAAGTAGAATTTGGAGTTCCGAATATCGTTCGCACAGGGATTGATTTTGTTCAATTTTACCCTTAATCGAAACAAGAAAATAGCACTTTTGTTTTGTAATGGAAATTATGATTAAACTAATTTATTATAGTGATTGCAAGTAAACTAACCAAACAAGAATGCAAATAATGTTAGAAAATGAGTTATTAAATTCAATGAATGTAAGGTGCACTAGGATCATGAATTCTCATGCAATTTTCTCTTTTAATCCAAATTCTACAAATTGACAACACGGTTAAAGTTTTGAAGAATCAATATTCCTAACCTATCAAACAATCGCTCTCGAGTAATGTTGAACATACTTTTACATACAATCCGACTATATTCCTATGACGACTGCAAATATGTAAGAATGCATAAATTTATGTGAACGCTTAGAGATTCACGTAAGGCATAGGGGTATATCTCTATTCCGTATTGGACCCTACGATGATTTGTATCTTGTCAGCCTATTTTTCCTTCTCTCGAATGCATGAAATATGCCACCAGATTCACACAATCATATGCGTACATAATCATGGAGAAGAATAATTGTATATAAATCATTCAAATTCAAACAACGTGTTTTAATGTCAAAATTATAAAATCGGGAATTAAAAGATCACATTGCATGGTTCATTGTTCTCCTAGTACAGAAATATCTAGTCTAACATGGAGAAAATAACAAAACACATAAATAATTGAAGAAAAGGTATCACCGAATTAATATTATGCTTGAAATCCCGTCAATCTTGTATTTTTCTTCCTCTTCTTGGCTCAAAATCTCCTTCAATGTGTGTTCTAGGGTTGTTTTTAATCCAAATTCTACAAATTGACAACACGGTTGAAGTTTTGAAGAATCAATATTCCTAACCTATCCAACAATCCCTCTCGAGTAATGTTGAACCTACTCTTACATACGATCCGACTATATTCCTATGACGACTGCAAATATGTAAGAATGCATGGATTTGTGTGAACACTTAGAAATTCACGTAAGACATAGAGGTATATCTCTATCTTGTATCGGACCCTACGATGATTTATATCTTGTCGAGCCTTTTCCCTTCTCTCGAATGCATGAAATATGCCACCAGATTCACACAATCATAAAATCTGTTTTTGATTCACCCTCGTTGTTGACGGCTCTCAGCTTATATATTCATCCGAAAATTCGTTTCCTTAAATGTTTGAACAAAAAAAAAAAAAAAAAAGGAAACCAGAATTTTCGCATCAGATAACAACCATGCGGCCGCATGGTTCATAAAATTGGGACACTTGAAGTCCCTGCCAAGGCTCGTGCGACCGCATGGATAGTTCTACCATGCGGCTGCATGGTAGAGACAAATTTCTGGATGTGTCATTTTAGTCATCGACCTTATTTTCTGTCATTTTAACCTCTTTTCTCCATTCTCCTTCTTCTAACATCCTTTGTACTCATCAAATTAGGACTTAGCTAATTTACATTCTCAAGTTGTGCTTCGGATCATCTTTCGGCTATTTTCACTTTGGACCCTGAACTTTCATTTTCTTCCGTTTTAGCACTTTTTCATATCTTTTCTCTTGAGTTCTGCCACATCCATCAATATAGTGCTACAACACGAAATTAAGCAAAATTAAGCAATCTTCAAACACTTTTGTCAATAAATATTCATGTTATGTGGCAAAATAAGTTGGAAAACGCACTTATCAATGTGCAAATTGGTTTCTGTATTTGTTTTGAAATTATAAATTGATAGAAATGAGTGGTGAATAAGTGGATAATAATTGTGAGTACTACGAAATGTGTAATTAAAATTAAAGTTTTACATTGACATTTAAATTATAATAATGAGATTGTAATTTAAATCAAACAAGCATAAGCATTGTGAGCTCCTGAAAGTTGTGAATTACACACATAAAATGATGGTTAGAAGATAGAAGTAAATATGCTCTTTAACTGGGGCATGCTTTGAGGATGAAAGCAATGGTTAGAAGTTATTTTATTGGATTTACTCTTGCTCACATCTATATCTTCATCTTTCTCTCGTCATCATGTTGAGAATTAGAAATTCTGATTTTATTTTATCAAGAGCTATCAGTTCGTAGAAAGAAATAAAGAAACACGATTTGTAGAGGTTCATCTCAATGTGATACTACGTCATCTTCCATTAATGTAGTAATTTACTAGAATAATATTATTTATCATTATGATGATGGAGTATCGGTGATATGGCGATCTATGTAGAATAATGGAATTGGACAATTCATTTTTTTATGAGAGCGAGGGGTGTGAGAGAGAGATGTGAGGCGATCTATGTAGAATAATGGAATTGGACAATTCATTTTTTTATGAGAGCGAGGGGTGTGAGAGAGAGAGATGTGAGGGATAATGGTTGTTGCATCATGTTCCATCATTATGATGATAAATAGCATTACTTAATTCACGATGATGAAAAAAAAAAAGAAGTTTACAAAAAAAAGTCAAACATCTACCTTCTCTAACATCTCTCTCTTTCATGATGGTAATTAAAAAAAAAAAAGAACAAACTCAAAATTTACAAAGGCAATTTTCTAAGATGAAATTTACAAGACAAATTTTCAAACTATCCTTAATGAAATTTTAGTCCGGGCCCCGCTCCCTACACCCCCGGGAGGAGGGCTTCTTGCTCCCCTTCCAACCCCCCACAACGTCCTCATTGGGAGGTCGATCTGCATACTGACTTTGCGAATCGAAAAATAACCACGTTCATTGAACACATCTCTTATATTTCTTCCATGAGAAAAATAAAAATAAAAAATACAATGCGCAGGCACATACTCATAAACTCCTTTCAGATTAAAAAAATTAATGAAATTATGATATTTTGGTTTCTTAATTTTTTTTTATAGAAATGCGGACAACTAACTTAATTTTTCGTGTTCGTCATCTTTCCTACGTAGTAATTATCCTGAGTAAATCTACTCAATACAGTTTTATGAGCATGTTTAAAAAAAATAAAAAATTCTTCACTTATTGAAGTCTCTTTGTTGTCGTATACATAATACTGTATTTACTAAGACATTGCGACTTGATTAATTAGTAATATTTTACAGCGAACAATGCCATATACATTAATAAGAGTGTTTACCATCCGTTCAATGAAATTAGGATGAATACATTTTGATTCGAGTTCAACGAATAATTAAAAATAGACCCACATATGCTACTTAGGATTATCGTATTGAGTCTTGACTTTAAAAACAATATATAGTATTATCTCCCGTTCCTCAACCCTGCACGTCCAAGTGTATTTGTTAACAAAGATTGTCAAGCTGTCTCAATCATGTGTTGTATCCATGTGGCCATGCCTTAACATGAATGATCACGTGACAACTAAGTAATTAAATATTCATGTATAATTAATGAATTAATTAATTGGAACAAATGTCGCAATAAAAGAAGGAAAAAATTGAATAAAATAATAATTATATAATTGCAGTCAAAATCCTACAAAATTCCTTCCAACTGAAATGCCAACAATGTAGCGGCTGGTTATGCCAGCTGTCTGCCTAGGAACCATTCAACTATGCAATCAGTTTAATATTTGTATAGGTTTAATTTCATTTACGGTATCTCAATTTTAATTTAATTTCAAATTCACATTTCGTCACTTACTGTTCATCAAAATAACGAAAATTGTTTAGTTATCATGCCGTAAATGATCTTTTACTTATTCGTTACGAAGTCACGTAAAAACGAAAATTGAAGAATGAGAGTTGTGACTATATCTTTATATTAAAAGTTGCTTTTAACACTTGTACTACGGAGCATAATGATAAATTTTCATGTCAAGCGACAAAGACTATCAATTAAGCAAATTGAAACTAAACTGAAGTGTTAGTGACCTATCTGAGGCATATTAAAGGTTAGTAACTCGATTGAAATTTTGCTGAAAGTTCTGTGAATCATGGATGAAATTTTCCCTTTTATATATGTAGATATAGACAATATTAAATAAAGCTCATAACACAAGATTAAAAAGCACCCTACCTACTGGCTAGTAATGTGTAGCGTATTTGACTGATGAAATTATTGAAGACGTGAGGAGAAAGTTTGAAATCAGCATTCTAGAAAGGTTAATGGAGGATTTGATTAGGTATTGAACCCTTGTTAAGAGCCAATTTAGACGCTATATATTTGTTCAATGCCATCTGCGAATGCATTGAGCAAACTAATCACTCGATAAACTGAAGTCCTACTATATATGGCACCTGCCAAAGAAGAAGAAGAAGTTCGTCATAAATGTGTAGCAGTCATATTTGGATCGACCGGGCTTGTGGGAAAGGAGCTCACGATAAAGCTACTCTCCACCGATAAATGGAAAGTATACGGCATAGCCCGAAGAGCAGAGATTACTATAATCAAACACCCAAATTATCATTTCATTTCATGTGATCTTCTTAACCCTATTGAAACTCAAGAAAGGCTATATTCATTACAAGATGTTACTCATTTATTTTGGGTAACTTGGGCTAGCCAATTCCCTTTGGACACCCGGGAGTGCTGCCAGCAGAATAAGTTGATGATGTGCAACGCATTAGATGCAATACTGCCAATAGCCAAGGCATTGAAACATGTCTCTCTGCAGACGGGGGCTAAACATTACGTCTCATTGCAGCAAGGAGATTTGTTTTCTTCCAAGGACGACAATGTTTGTTATTATGACGAGGAGTGCCCAAGGGTGAGCACAGGATATAACTTTTATTACGTGCTTGAGGACTTGCTACAAGAAAGATTAGGCGCAGGTAAAGTGGCATGGTCTGTTCATCGCCCTGGATTGCTGATGGGTTGTTCTCAAAGAACTTTATTCAATTTCATTGGTAGTTTGTGTGTTTATGGAACAATCTGTAATCGTCTGAATATCCCTTTCGTGTTTGGAGGGAGTAGGGAATGTTGGGAAGAAATGTATATAGATGCTTCAGATGCTCGGCTAGTGGCTGAGCAGCACATATGGGCAGCTAGCCAAAATATTGGTGAAGCGTTCAACGCTGTAAATGGTGATAGCTACACATGGAAGAAAATTTGGGGAGCTATCGGCACAAAGTTGGGGGTGAATAGACAGTCTTTCAGTCCGGATTTGAGGTACTCATTGGTTATGGGTGACAAGGGAGGAATATGGAAAGAGATAGTGATGAAAGAGGGGTTGGTTGAAACAGAAATGGAGGATTTGGCTAATTGGGAATTCCTGGACAATTTGTTCCAATGCCCAGTCAAAATGTTGGGGAGTCGAGAAAAGGCAGATTGTCTTGGGTTTACAAATAAGTACCAAACATTGGATTCAATTGTGTATTGGATTGATGTCATGAGACAAGATAAACTCATCCCTTAGGACTCTATATTTAGATACCTATGTATTACAATTGCTTTTATTGGAATTACTGTTTTATATACTTAGAATTTTGCCATACATGTTTAATTGATGGGCACAACGCAAGGGACAAGACACAAAAGCAATTTCGTGCTGCTCTCCATGTTAGCTGCATGTGTGTGTATATATAGTGCAGTCTTATTGAAGTTACTAATCAACCACAGGTTAGAAATCTCATTCTAACGTTGTTTTTGCAAAGTCAGTCAACTTTCAAATTTTTGCTTTTGCTTATGTTTGAAGTGGTAAATTATTGACGTTAGTTTAAGCCATGTCAAAAAAAGTTGTCACTGAATTTCCTAGTATCTTGACAGCATCGACCAAGTAAAAGACTCCAAAGCGAGATAGAGGAAGTCCTAGCAAAACAAAACTGTAACCAGTTAGCCCTATGAGTTTTCATGTTAGATGCACAGATACGATAAGACATGTCTCCTCATTCGATGCAAAATAACCTTTTGATAAAACTCAAGGAATGCGCACACAACATTATAGAAAAGGCTATTTATCAGGTGAAGATGTAACAATGTTAGCTACAAAGATCACTTGAGCCAGGACCTGACTTGGCCTCACCACTCCCACTTCATAGTCTTTCTAGCTTTTGTTGACGAAATATCAACTTGAAAAGGCAAAACTTAACACCAATTTGCTCATTTTTTTTATTTTAGACGTTTAAAATTTTTAAGAGATAAGTTTTTACTTGAAAAATAAATTGCGTGCAATGGGGGAAAACATATTCGCTTGGCCATTTATACACCATTCCTAATGGGAAAGGGAAGAAAAATATTGACATCCATCAAGATTCAGGGAAATAGAGATGAGCGTATATGTTCACAACCTCTTTTCTTTAACAGATAATTAGCAGTAAAGTGTCGCTACAAAACATTGCATGAAAAAACTATAAATGACCACGAAACTTCTTGCAGACAGTAAAATATCACTATAAACTTTGCATGTGGTATTTGGTTTCGGGCTATGCTGATTCATTGACAAAAACATTGTTCGTATGCATTCCCATCATTCAGAACAGATAACCAGGAGAAATATCACAATCCAATTAAATTAACGTATTCTTCCAACCTTCATTACAACTAACAGACCACCTTTTTTTCAACAAAATAACGGTCATTATAGGTTAAGCATCCTTGAGTGTCAGGAAGTAGCCATTTAGGCAAAGTACTCTCCTACTGAACTTATCACTGCTAACAAATTTACAGAGGATAGTTGAGTGACAATCCATTCAAGAAAGTCAGTTGCCTAACAAAATTATCAAGGACTTTGTAAGTGCGACTCTGAAATATTTTGATTCCCAATACTAGCATTTTCTCTTTCTGCCATGTGAGGATGATTTTAAACTAGGTTTTTTGGTCTTCAAACTCTTACCCTTGGATCTATATATTGCATCATCACTTTCATCATCAGACTGTCTGCGTTTCTTTTCACCCTTTCCGCAAAGAATAATCATCTTTTCATCTCCTTGTAGTTCAGATTCAAACTTCTCCTTGGGCCTCCATATGAAAATTGATCTGAAAAAGCAATATAATCCAATGACATTGCAGTAACATCAACAATGCTAGACAAACAAACAATCCTAGACAATCCTCAAAATATTATAAGGGTGATAACCCCTCCCCGGTAAGAGTTAAACCTGCAATCACTTGCAAATAGGTTACCCTAAATCACAAATACAACTTTTGGTCTCCTAAGAGCATCTCCAAGAGACTCTCTATTTTTAAAGAGCATATTCTATCATTTGGAGAGCATCTATAAATTTAAAGAGTTAAAATTTTGATGTACTCCAACAAACTCTTTATATTTAACACTTAAATTTACTATTCCCAAAAAATATTTATTATTTTTCTTTATCTTTTATTTTAACTAGTTTTTATATAGATTATTTTATTGATTTTCTACATTGAAAATTGAAACTTTTTGAATGCATTTAATTATAGAGAGTGAGTTTGGCTCTCCAAATTTGGAGAGCCAAACCCACTCTCTAAATTAAAATCTTAATTTAAAGAGTCTATTGGAGCATAATTTTACATATTGACTCTTTAAAATAGAGAGCATCTCATGTTTAAAGAGTTTGTTGGAGATGCTCTAAAAAGTAAAACACAATGAGAATGAATCAACATAGTGTCTGCTTTGAAATTAAAGGGTGAGTAATTTTGTCGAGCAAGTTAATAACAAGGTAAAAATGGAGTAGAAAAGAGAAAATCAGAAGATAATAACATGTCCTAACGATAGAAACTTTAATTGGAAAATAAAATAAAAGACACCATGTACTAGAAGGAAGAAGAGAAATTCTGCACAAGTGTATTTGACCTTAGAAGAGCAGAAGAATAATTATAAGGTAGCCTCCCCAAAATCATATAAAGATAAACCCACATTGCCACCATATTAAATCTTAAACTCCAACTAGTTGAAACCAATATACAACATTGTTTTTCAATTTGCAAGCAAAATAAAAGTGCTACAAGTGCCAAATAATGTCAAAAACAAAGAATCAAAGAAACACTATATCATTAAGGAAAATAAATTGACCTCTTCCTACATACAAACCTTGAACTACCAGATGCCAAAACATCATCACGAGGATGTAGCTTGTTCACAGGACTGATTGTAGTGATGTTTGGATCCATTACCGCAGCAACTAACTGACCTGTACTGATGTCTATAAAATCAATAGGATGCAATGCTGCGCCATTATAATTTTCACTTATATAACGCCCAATAACAACGAGGCACTCAGATGGGTCCTGCATAGAAGTACATATTCCATTACGTATTGAATGTATACAACATACAAGTCATTTTATACATATTATATAACACCTTTTCAAGCTATTAATGAAGGATTGTTCACCTTTGGATCCCATTCCGCTCTGAAAGGTGTCAAATGTCTATTAAAATCATGACTATGCACAATTTCTCGGCTTGGGGAATCCATATTGCCAAAGATAGAATCCCATACACGAAGGCGATTGTCCTGTGAAGTAGTAAGTATTTTGCTGCCGCTTTGCGGAGAAAAATATGCTGAGTTGACGACACGATTGTGTGCAAGATCATAAATTGAGGATCCCGCTTCTAACTTGCGCATATCCCAAATACGAGCCTGAAGCAGAGGTGTATGGCATCAAAAGGAACAAAGAAAACTAACATTTTCAAGCGATAAACAAATTAGTGAAACATTCTCTAATCAGCACAATTTTCTTGATATCAACGGAGGTGATGGAAGAGCAATAATTATATGACTAATTTCATAAAAAACAGATCACTAAAATAAACTAATAAGGATAAAAAGCTTACAAAGTGATCATTTCCACAACTCAACAGAAGATCTGGTTGATGAGGATGGCAGTGTAGACCAGTAACTTTGCTTCCTTTCTTGTGAATCAAAACAGGGTCCCCCATTGTGCTGTTGGAGCGCATATCCACCCTACACATGTTAATAAAAGAAAAAAATATCCAATTTAGTGCAAAACATTGTTGGATAAGCTAGCATCCATATCGATAAAGTGACTGCATAAAATCCACATCAAAAGACATTATATAACAAACCTAAGCTCTAGTGCAAGGAAGGGGGAAAAATTTCACTTCCTCATAATTTCTTTCTGTTCATGTTTGAAGTCGAGTTGTCAACAACTTCATTCATGGGTTCTACTTAATTCAAACATTCAACACCAGACCACGCAATTAAACAGCAAGCTTAAAAATAATTTAAACGAAATGGGAAAGTCGAAGAAGACCTCATACAACTGTCTTACAATGTTACTATTTAGCTCCCTGATTATAATAATTAATCCATGAGACTCCAAAATAATCGCCAAAAGTAGACATTTGCGGAAACAAAATTCAAATTAGCTAAATAACCAATGTATTCTTATTATCCAACAAGAAAATGAAAACATTAGCTCCCTAAAGGATTAAAAACACCACTGGTCACTAAACTTTTTAGCAAAAAATTTATGTTGATCTTCACTTTTTCCAAGTTGATAATGAACTTCAACTTTGTTACAATTGGGTAACTCAATCATGTTTGTTAGTTTGACCAACAGAAAGCTTGTGTGGCCCTCTAGTTATTTGCAAAGAAAACTGTTACGTCAGTTTTTCCATTAGTCAAATTAACATAAATGGATGGAGCGACTCAATTGTAACAAACATTTTTGGTTCAGTAACATAATTGCAACTCTCGAGAAAGCTAAGTGATCAACTTGGTACCAAATAAAGTTAATAACCAACATGAAATTTCGCCAAAAAGTTTATTGAAAACCAGTGTTTTTAAACCACTCCCTAAAACATGATTTTACACAAACTAAAGGATAGAGCTTATATTTACATATAGAGAGATCCAAAATTATCTGCAGCAACTAAATTTCCTCTCTGAGAGTTTATATCCAAACCATAGAGCATCCTCCAACTGCTTGAGCCCTGTATGAAAACCGTTAAGGAACTCGTACTTGTTAGTGAATGTACATTTATCACTTCACAGAATATAATTTTTCATCTATAAACATATTTAAATGTAAGACCCAAACAAAACCCCCACCCCCACAAAAGAAAAACGAGAACGATAAAGAATTAGAAAATAAGAAAGTAACTCATGCGGCAAATTCCTTTTTGCCATTCCCCTACTCTTGTGGGGTTGTTCAGGTGTTTTCTTTTACTGCTTCTACTGCAGCTACAATTAGTTCTTTTTTGTGTTGAGAAGATGTACTACTATTTTTCCTTTTTTGTGTGTTGAGAGGAGGTTTTCCAGTGGTTACAAGTACAAAACAATCAAAATCTGAAGTTATCTAAAAAAACTGGGGCTCAGATCAAGAAATTTCAATACTTCGATATAGATCTAAAATGAGTCATTATAGATAACATTATATCCAAAATGGAATGCTTAAATCTAAAATTAATTCAAGTAAATCAGTTTCTGAGCTTCAAAAAAAAGAAAGCACTTGTCCAGAACCATGGATACTTATCATGAACTTGTATTGTATTTACCTTCAAATATATTATGGAAGAAAAGATGGGTAATGCTTATTCAAAAGAAGCTTTATATTCACATAACATAGAGTAAAAACTCATTAAAATTAAAGATTTGAAGGTTATGACAGATTCCACAGAGGACCATCTCAATTTTCACAAATTTAATTATAGCTTTTAAGCATAGTACCATGGCATGAAAATATCAGCCAGTTGATCTAACATGAAATCAATTTATCAGCATCTTGATCAAAATTCGCGACCAAAATTTGCGCCACAAAGTAGATAGTTACTTTCTTCATGTAAAATAAAGAAGTACCTGCCACCCATTAGGATTAAGATTTATCAATCCCATTGACATTCCAGTCTCCAAATCAGTGCAGCTGATAGTTCCATCCGAAGAAGCACCATAAACTGTTCCATCATTTGTTGGATTAAACCTATACATGATAAAGCAAGTTATGCACAAAAAGGAATAACCAAAGCAGCACACATTTATTTTAGTACATATTACCACACAGAAGTAAAACTCACTTCAAGTTGTTAAGTATGCAACCATGTATGTTCCCATATACTGTCTTCTCATGTACTCTTTTGAAATCCCAAACTCCAAGCTGCCCTTTCTTTATCACAGTGCAGGATTGAAAGCCAACGATCGTAAAATGATATAATCCTCAGAGAAGAAAACTGACAGGTAAAGAAGATAGTGAACGAAGGCAAACCTTGTCTCCAGATAAAAGAAAATTATTATTTGTTGGATGGAACTCCAAGCAAGTAACTCGTCTACTGTGGTATCTAATAACTGCACAGTTTACTTGATCTGGGATCACAACCGCGGGCTTAATCTGTTTCAGGAACCATGCAAAACAACGTGTTAGGTATGACTAATATTTTCACCAAAAGTTGAGTAAAAAACTCAAATATAAGAGAGGTGCTTAAAACATGATTAGTTCCAGTAAATATCACTGAATATTTCACACAGCCCAAAACATTAAAAGCTGTATTTGACCTAAATTTATTCAAATAACTCCTAATCTTTTTCATCTTAAACACAGTAGTTTATCTAACTAGAATAAACCAATTTCAAAACATTAATTTTAGCCATGGAGAATATTGGCTCTCTATAGCAATTAATTGTTCGTTGATAAAAATACATAGAAACCAAAGCGCATAAAACCTAAAAGTAGCTAGTAATTTTTATACTTCTATTATAGTTCTTAAAACTAACCCGCATGCAAGCATAAAAAAAAAAAAAAGTCAAGTCCCATGAGTGGTGTCTGAGAATATTTAAGATGTTTAAAAAAACCTGAATTTGACAATAACAATCAGATTGAAAGCTGCTTTGTAAATTTCTTGTCATAGGTGCTTCAAAACAGATGACCAGCATAGAGATTGATAAATAACATAACTGTAATTTTAAGAAGGAGGGGGGCGGGGATGAAGTGGCATTGCTATAGTTTTGAAAAAGTAGATGACCAGTGATATTGCTACAATTTTGAAAAAGAGGTGACCAGTGGCATTACTGCAGTTCGAAAGATGTGTTAACTGTGGAATCACTGTAATTTTGTAAAAGGGATGCTCAACACAAGGGATGGCCTACTCAAGTGGATGAACCAAACAGATGATCTATGCAAGTGGAACACCTACCCAAGCATAAGACCCACAGTGCAAGACCTACTGTCAGAAGAGCCAGGCTGGATGATATACAGGGCCGATACTTATGCAGAACGAACGACAACCCAGTGGCTGGCCTATCGTAACTCAACTGATTTACAAGATTAGAAAAGTCACTTCCCTCTTTCGAGTCAAAGTAATCCTACAAGTACTTTCTGATGCAGGATGCGTATAACTTGACAATCAACAATTAGGAACCAGAAGACAAATGGGTGCAAAGAAGAGAAGAATTGAGGGCAAGAGGAAAATCAATGTTTATTCATATATTCTGATTGTGAATTACCTACTATTCTAAAATGCATTCTACACAAAAAAATAGGGCTCGAACAGGCCCTAATAAACTATAATTATTTTAAAATATCAAAAGTAATCTAATCTAATCTAATATAATCTAACAAAATATATTCGGAATCGAACTCTTGTTATAAATCCTAATTAAAATATATCTCTACCTTATTCTTGTCATGATCTCCATCACTTTCCTATTTTAAACAAGCCCTCAAGCTGCTATTCTTCTTAATATAATATATATTAACACCTTCTTAACCATTCACGTGATTTCTTAAAGAATGATAACAGTTTTTGATGTCTCTGTACCTATACATACACATTAAAATATTTTAAGATCTTCAGTTTTTCAGAAGACATTTCATTCTCTTTTGGATTGTTTCACATTGCTCAAAATCTCTGTTATCTTCTCAAAACCCCTCAACTAATGGTTTTAGTCTATTACATCGGAGTAGGTTAAGCAGAAACTTTCCAGAAGCTTTCACCTATAAAAGTTTTTTGAGACCGTTTCAAAATCAAAACACAATTCAAACCCTTTTCAATTCTGAAATATTGTATCCAACAATGGATATTTGATTATTTATCTATATATGGGGTTTAAGAAGAGTTGATGAGAGTGTCCCCAAAGGTGAAGTTTTGGAAGGAAAAAAGTGCAACAAGTATTTAATCGTGCTAAGGAAATAAATAAATTAGAATAACGTAGATTAGGCAAGGGTACAATTAGATTTATTGTGTTTCCATATTTGTACTCTATTTCCATACGTGTACTATTGATTTTCTCTATATAATGAAAGAGAAGGAGAGGCAGAGAATTACTTTCTTCTCTCTAATGCTTATGCCAAACTCTCGTTTAAACATGATATCAGAGCCATTTTTTTTGAGTTTGGTATTTTCTTCCACTTCTTCTTCCCTTGAGCAAACAGCCGATTTCTTCTTCTTCTTCTTTTTCTTTGCCCTTCCACCACTGGAAGTCCCCTCCCTTTTCTATTCTAGCCTTTGTCCCGTGTAGTGAACTCGACCTCCATAGTTGAAAGTGTTGGTGGAGTTGTATTTGATTAAAAGACAATAGAACCTCAGTATGTTGATGACCAGTTGCGTCATGTGTGGCAACAGACGGTGGCCGTAGTAGCAGTGGTTGTAGTAGCAATCGGGTTGCGACAAATCTTTGGTGTCGACTGTTTCTTCTTAATCGGTGATCGTGTAACGGGGTAGTGGTTTTAGTGGGTTTTTCTCTGGTGGTTCGGCAGTCGTTGGTGCGTATTGGGAAGCTGCAAAATTTCTGGTGCCGAATTGGACTTCTTTCTGATTTCAATCCGACTAGCCCGATGGCTCCTAAAAAATTAAATGAAAGAATTTACACTTAGTTGGCTAGGTGTGTCGAGATCTTGCGGGGTAAGTGTTTATTTAACCACTTGATTTTAGACAAGCTGTCTGCCATATTCTCAGAAAATGATTCTACTAAGGCCAATTCTACTCTCAACAATCGGTGGGATCAAGAGGATAATGCAACCATTGGACTTGTGATTAGTTATCGAGTCATCATCGCTCTATATGTCTACAACTAAGCAAATTGGGAGCATCTCAAACATATACATTCTGGAACTAGAAATGTTACTTGAATTTATGAGACTTGTAAACAATGCTTTAAGCTTGAGAAGGGCTCCTCCAGCCTCGTTGAATATAAGAAGCTTTTGGCCATGTGTTAGGAAATGAATGTTCATCAACCTCTCTCTCTTAATTTGCAGGTTACGGAAAAACAGCGAGAAGACATCGATGTTGTTAAATTCCTTATTGGTCTTCCAACAGACTTTAAGGTAGTCTTCAAAAGAGCTTCCCAGTCTTGTAGAGACATTCTCTCGTATTCAACGCTCTACACTATTAGATAATACACCGAGCGCAGATCTTTCTGCTTTTATTGCTCGGGTTGGCTCATTCGGGGTGTACGTTGTAACTACCCGGATCTTTATACCCAAACCGTTAGCTTACATACTATCCACTTTGGGTAAGCCTATGCCTACTTACCTCCTCACGGCTTTATATCGCGTCCCTCAAGATTCAAACTCAAGACATCTGCCTAATAAGAGACTTAAGTTGAATATAGACTAGTAGCTAACACTAGTTCAACACTAGAATGTGATTTCTTATTTGTACCACGGGATGAGTATGCTGATTTCTTATCTCATAAACAAGCCACTTCCACTTCTATGAACACTCTCGCTCGATCACGGACTCCATCTTCTCACTACCTATTTTCATCCTTTCACAATCCATGGATTATAGATTCTGGAGCAACTGAACACATGATTGGATCGTCTACTTCTCTTCTTGATTATCATCTTGTTATTTCTTCCAAATGTCTCTCTTGCTAACAGGTCCCGAACTAGTGTTGTAGGCTTGGACAATGCCCATCCTAGTCCTAATATTAATATGTAGATGCTCTTCATGTTCCTGACTTTTCCTTCAGTTTATTTTCTATTAGTAAAATTTTCTTAACTCTTCAATGTTCTGTAACCTTTTATCCATCCTTGTTTGTTTTTTCAATATCTTAAGATGAAGAGGATAATTGGTATGGGGCATGAAGTTGATGGCTTGTATTACCTAGATCTTTCATCAGTCTCTCCTCCTCGAGCTCTCCAATCTTCTGTTTCACCCATGCAGTGGCAATGTCATCTTAGTCACCCTTCTCTTTCCAATTTCAAACGTCAAGTTGTGAGCCTTGGTAATGTGTCCTCCTTTGAATGCGAAACTTGTCGGCTTAGCAAACATCATTGCTTGTCTTTTCCTTTCAAGAACTGTTAGTCATGTTTCTAATTTATTTGAGATGGTACATTCTGATATATGGGGACCAATCAATATTTCCTCTAATAAATTTAATATTTTGTCAATTTTGTAGATGACTATTCTCGTATGACTTGGTTATTCTTAATGAAAAATCGTTCTGAGTTATTTTCTATCTTCAAGTATTTCGTACTTAGATCAAAACTCAATTTAATTAGAAAATTCGTATTTTGCGATCTGATAATGCTAAAGAATATGTCTACGTCTTTTACACCTTACCTCTCTTCCAAAGACATTATTCATCAAACATCTTGCGCATGTACTCCACAACAAAATGGATTTGCAAAACGTAAAAATCGTCATTTGATAGAAGTTACCCGTGCTCTTCTTTGTCATATGCATGTCCCTAAACTTTTTGGAGTGATGTTGTCCTTACCATGCTATCTCATTAGTCGCATAATATCCTCTATTTTGGATGGTGCATCTCCCTTCTCTTTTGTTTTGCTCTCCACAGTACTCGTTACCTCTCAGAGTTTTTGAGTGTGTTTGTTATGTTCATCACTTTGGTCCTGTCATAATAAACTCGATTCTCGCTCAATGAAATGTATGTATTTTCCTTGGTTACTCCTTAGCACAGAAGGGATATCGATGCTATAATCTTTCTCTACAACGCTACTTTGTAAGTGCAAATGTCACTTTCAAGGAGTCTGATAAGTGTATTTTCTACACTTATTCGGGGCTTAAAACTATAGAATTTTATTGATCTTTTGGCAAAATTTTACATAATTTATGTTATATTGCATTGTGTAGGTAAAACTTTATGTTTGATGAAGAATTAGAGAAAAGAAGCAAAATATGGTGAAAAATGGTAAAATCCAAAGTTCGAGGATCAAATTGCAAATACTCAAGAAGATACTTTGAAGATTGCTAGGAGACAATTGGATTGAAATTAGAATTCAAAAAGGAATGGAACATGATCAAAGTATTATCAAAATCAATTTCCAATCGCTCAAGATATATTCCAGATTTTTAGCCGAATATTGAGACCCATTTTTGGCATAGTAAACGTCCGAATTGGAAAAACGCTATTTCAATCAAAGTTGTAGCCCTTTAAGTTATCTTTCCAACGCACTTTGAATCGCATCAATCGGATATCAGCAGAGAAAATTATGACTAAAATACGAATTGCTGTGCAGAGACAAAAAATCTGCGCGCGAAGGCAATTTTCCTTATTCGATTAGAACTCTTTTGGAAACCAATTTGGACGTAATTTTCAACCAATTTTCGCTCCTATAAAAAGAGAACAGCAAAATACATATGGAGAACCTCCCTAGACCTAAAAATCTCTATATTATACATATTTTGGAGGCGAAGAACATGACTAACAACGTGGAATCAAGGCGAATTGCATAGGATATTGAAGATTCTTCATCCGGACTCAAGATTCACATCAAGAACGTGGATTTTTCCAACTTCTTCCATCTTTCTTATTTCCAGGTGATATTTTTCCAATTATTCTTGTGTAATTTAATTTCTACAATATGCTAGGCTAAATTCCCTTGTATTGGATGGATGATGAAGCTAATTAATTTTTAGTTTTTAATTCGATATCACGTGTTTTTAGTTTAATTCTTGCATTGTGATTTCATAAACATATATGAATTTATTGTTTTTAATGTTTACGCACCATTATGACAATTAATTGTTTATTCGTAATGTTGGAAAACTCACGGTAGGTAGAACACTGTTTATGGAACACACGGACAATAAATATTAGGAATAATATTTATGGCGTGTGCGGTCATGTGTGATAATCCTAAACGTCAATGCTTGCTTGTCATATGAATTCGGACTAGGAATAGGATCGTCTCGTGGCAATCATAGATTTATTATATCTTGGGAAAGAATAGTAAATGAAAGTGGAATTATCGATCGTCGCAATTGCATGAATCGAATTAATTATCACTGGTTGAGAATTGAAATTAAGAATTGATTAGTAGAGTCGGAAATCCAATACACTCACCCACATTTGATTTAAAACCATTTTTTTTGCTTTCATAGTTATAGAACGTAGTCAACTAAAAATCAACCATCTTTTGTTACATTTGCGAATTTAAATATATCGAATACTCTATGGGACGATAACTCACTCATCACAATTATTACTTGTACAACGAACTCGTACAACGAACTCGTACGCTTGCGAGATTTTTGCGTAACAAAGTCCAGCCCCTATTTCTTTGCTCATAGTATGTCTCCTAAAGCCACTCGGGATCCCATTAGCTTACCCGTATCATATCTACCTGTTGGTATTTCTCTAGAACTAGACTCTTCTCCGTCTACTGCACCAAAGATGTCCTCTCATACGGAACCACATCCTCCTTTACAAGTTTATATTCGATGATCTAAGCCAACAATGCCTATGGCCGTATCCGTCACCGTCACCTCGCCGTCTAGAGATCTTGCATCCGTCATCTATTTTGATCCTAAATCATTGCCCATTGCTCTTCATAAAGGTAAATGTACTTGCGTAACTAAACACCCTACCTCACTATGTCACTTTTGATTTGTTGTCACCTTTTTTTCTTGTTTCACATCTGAACTTTTTAGTTTTTTGTACCTAAGACAAGTGATAGAAGCTTTATATGATGACGAAAGGCTGTAAAATTAGAAATGGCAGGCTTGCATTAGAATAAGACTTAAGAAATCGTTCCTTCATCGCCTGGATTACATCATGTTGGTAACAGACGGGTCTGTGTTCTGAAGTTCAATCCTAATGGAACTGCTGATCGATTGAAAGTCTCAACTGGTTGCTAAAGGTTACACACACAAACCTATAGCATTGATTATGATGAAAAATTATCTCTAGTTGCTAAGATCGCTTCTATTTGTGCTTTGGTTTCTATGCTGCCAACCTTGGTTGGCTACTTTTTCAATTGGATATTAAGAACATGTTTGAGCCCCATTTTCTTGCCAAAATGCATTTTAGAATAATGATTTGATAGAATGTGTGGTTAAAAAATAAAGAAAAGTTTTGAATGTGCATAATATTATTTTCTTGAAGAATGTGGTTGCAAATAAGAGAGAAAAATATATTTTGAAAATGATGGGGACCAAACATAGGCTAAAAATGTCTTCCTTCATAATGACTTACACGAAGAGGTTTATTATGGAGCAACCACCTAGGTTTGTTACGTTGGGGAATACTAGAACTATGTAAGTTGAAAAAGGCTTTACATAGGTTAAAACAATCACCAAAGGTATCGTTAGGGAAGTTTTCTGAGGTTGTTCTACAATTTGGTCTTCGGAGGTGTTAGACAGATCATTTTCTATTTCATCTACAAACTAGTGCATGCTATGTTATTCTTATAGTTTAGGTAGAAGATATTGTAATCAATAATGATGCAAATGGGATTGCCCGATTGAAATAGTTTTTACAAACATATTTCAAAATAAACATCTAGGCAAGCTCCGATATTTCTTGGGTATTGAAGTCCCTAGGTCTCGGGCAGGTATCAACTTGTCTCAGAGAAAAAATGTACTTGACCTATTATATGAGACATGTTTTCTTGAAACTCGTCCAGTTGATACTCCTATTAATCCTAATGTGAAGCTTTTGAAGAACGAAGGAGAATTGTTTGAAAAACCAGGAAAATATCTTTTTTGGTTGGAAAATTGAATTATCCTAGCATCACATGACCAGATATTTTCTATGCAGTTAGCGTCATTAGTCAATTTTTGGATGCTATTCGAATTTCTTATTGGGAAACTGTGATACGTATTATTAGATATTTGAAAAATGCTCCAAGTCTTAGATTATTATATAAACCAAATGGACATCAAAATAGAAGGGTTTACAGATGCAGATTTGGCAAGATCTCCATCGGATGGACAATCTACTATTGGTTTCTGTACTTTTCTAGGAGGTAATCTTGTCTCTTGGAAAAGTAAAATAAGTTGTAGTAGCAAGGTCAAGTGCAGAAGCAGAATATAGGGTGATGGCTCATACTACTAGTGAGTTGACATGGTTGTAGCACTTTCTTCAAGAAATTAATCTCTCACCTACTCCTATTCCAAAGTTTTGTGATAATCATGCTACTCTATCTATTGCATTCAATCCAGTCTTTCATGAGAGGACCAAGCACATTAAAGTTGATTGTCACTTTGTTTATGACAAAATAGTGAGTGGTGATATATGTACACCATTTGCGAAGACAAGAGACTAGCTTGATGATATGTTTACAAAGTCGGTGAATGGTAATCAACTAAGGTTTCTTTGTTCCAAGCTGGGCTTATATGATGTATATGTTCAACTTGAGAGCGAGTGTCAAGGAAATAAATAAATTAGAATAATGTAAATCAGGCAAGAGTGCAACTGGGTTTATTGTGTTTCCATTTTTGTACTCTATTTTCGTACGTGTACTATTGATTTTTCTCTAGATAATGAAAGTGAATGAGAGGAAGAGAATTACCTTCTCGCAAATGCTTATACCAAACTCGTTTAAACAAATTGATAGAGTGAAGAGTTAACCATTTTATGTGTGTATACAATATTTCTCAGCATATATTCACACAACCTTGTCAACATACTAGTTGACAAGGCTTTCGGACACTTTGGTGTCGTTAATCCAAGAAGTTCAATAGCGATATACATGGAATCCAAGGCAAGTGAAAGGGAGGATATTCCATTTACAACAAACCGATGGACTACTGATGGATCCTAGTGTCGGCGATGAATTAGACAATCACTATGAATCAATTATTAAACTTGTTATTGAGTAGGAAATATTTGTGGATTTGGACAACAAAAGTTACAATAACCCACCTATTTTGACAAGGAGATTGATATTCAGGTGCAAGATGTAAGCAGATCTTCAATTGAGTATGATAACATGGATGAAGTAGAATTATGGAGAACAAATTAAAGTTGAAGATGTATTAGAAGAGAATTTTGGAAAAGAGGGTGTGAACGCAGATTTTTGCTTTGGTATGGATGTCTCCTTCAAAGGTGAGTTTTTAAAGGGGGTGTAACAATCTCAACCTCCTTGCTCGAACTGTTAACTTACGTATTGTCCGTTCTGGAAAATTTTGATTCTATCTTACCCCTCAAGGGTTTCTATCGCATCCCAGGATTCATCACATTTCCCTTCAGAGAGATTTAAATTGAACCCCGGTACTTACAACCCCCTTTGTATTAATCCTGCCCTTGGGACTAACACCGTAACTCTGCAGCTCTCCAGATCTCTGATCAAAGTAAAATAAAACATGATAAAGTCACCAGAAATAGGGGGAATCACTAAGCCTGTGAAACAATGGGATATTTTATAACAAATTCAGAGAAAGGAATGCAGTAATGTTGTAAAAACGCGAGAGAGAGGTTACTGCAGAAATGCAAGGCCTAAGCTGACGAGCAAAAACATATTCAAGTGAATTATGAGTTCCTCTGCGGGGTGCTGGGATGACGCCAAATTCTGTAGTCACGCGATGTGGACAACTGATTGTAGTGTGGCCTTTAATACCAAAAATAGAGGAGTCAACATGAATCTCAAAATACAATAGTAATGAACTATTAATAGTATTATCTGAAAACAAAAGATGAACGATAAAGAGCATAACATTGCAAGATTCAAAAGCACCGCACTGAGATTGTAAGTTGTAACTACATTGTGCTAAAAGATATTTACCAGGCATTTTGCAGAGGAAACAGGGTTTCATTGGACAATCAATATACGTGGCCCCTTTAAATCCTGCTTCATGACCCGGTCTCTTGCATACCTGCACACAATAATGGCAATTCAATAGTCTAATGCAACCCGATAAATTTCCCTTTTTTTTTTTTGTACTGTCAACAGGTCGAAACTATACAGGGATTCAAACCCGACCTAAAAATGTTGAAAATTAAAGTACATTTAGAATATGGAGTTGTAAGGAATTTAATTTTTACTTTGCAGACTTTCTTGAGAGAAATAGTGATGTGTTTCGTCTTTGTTTTCCTCGACGTCGTAGTGGAAGCCTCATTTTCTACTACTTGATCATTATCATCTTCTTCTTCTTCTTGGGATGGGTAATCATCGACTTGATCATTTTCTTCTCCAGATGAACTCTCTTCTTCGGAGTCCGTTTCTCGTTCAATCACCACTTTCGTGAACGACATTTGTGAAGTTATGGGGAAGAACACACACGAAACGGGTTTTCGTAACAGGAAATGAATTTGTTGAGATTCGATTGGAATAGAGAAGAGGGTTTATGAACCAACTTTTCACATTACCCAAATTGTCCTTGACGAATTAGAGGCTGCAGCCTTACGTTCGGTGTTAATATGGAAATTCGCATAACATCGATAGGCGGGAGATGACGTGGACGCCTTTCATCCATTCGCGTGTTAAAAAGAAGGATTTTGCTATTTGACCCTTTCCCATTACCCGTTAGGTTACACGGTGACGTGGAAATGCCCTTTTTTTAATTAAAAAAAAAAAAGATGCTAAAAACTGGGCCGGGTCAAGGCGTTAAATTATATTTCTTCAAACACGAAAGAGAAAATTGGAAGCCCGCGAATCACTCTGCACCAAATAAAGGAAATTACCGCCAAGAATTTGACTTGTTGCCGGCCGAGGAGGTAGCAGTCGTCGGCCAAGTAGTAGATGGATTTTGAAGGTATGTTCGTTACCCGACTTCTTTTACCCGGCTTCTTCTGTGAAACAAAAATTAGGGGAAAGCTATGTGTAACTAAAATTAGGCGAAAAGCTGAAATGTGCAACCCATTTGGCCGACGACTGCTTCTCGTTTTGCGAAAATAAATTAGTTGAAATAGAGGAACGCCTAAATGTTGTTACCCATTTTCTGTCTGATTTGGATTTCTTGTTTAGTAAACATAAATTAGTTGAATTAGCGGAAAGCTTAAATGTTTCTTCCGTGAAACTGAAATAATAATTAGGGGAAAGAGTAATAATGTTGAGCTGAAATTGTGCTTTTTTTTTTCCTGAAGGTGAGAAAATTAACCTTGTAATTCGTTTACTCAGGGAAGGCAAATTCGGACGTGGTGGATGATGTCCTTCTATTAGAGTCTGAAAACGATAACATTTTGGACAACGCGAATGTTATGGATGATGGAATTGAAAGAGTAGATCGGTGTGGTTGCACCCGAGGTGGGTATGAAGTTCAACAATGACAAGGAAATATATAACTTTTACAAAAAATATGCGTACGACGTAGGATATTCCTCACCAAAGTGGCGCAAATTTGTGAGGAATTATCATGTGTGACAATGGAGATGTTGGAGCATCACTTAGGGAATGGAAGGATCTTGTCCACTACTTGTTCAACAATTGGAAAGTCTAGTTCATTCGTGCTGTGGTTGTTTAATTCCATGATGGCAATTTAGGATCTTCTCCTGAACCAGTTTATTTTCATGTGTTTGTATATAACATTCATTGTTTACTTCGATGATGGCAATCTATTCTGTGTTATGAAGGAATTCGAGCAGATTTATTTTTATTACAATTCTTTATTATGATGTTAAACTGGTTGATGGTTACTTGGTATACACTTGGAGTTGAGGTTTACTGTTAGTAGAAATGGATTTCTCTCTCGGTTTCAGGCTGTGCATTCAAAGCTAAAAGTATCTAACATATTCATTATTCAGATCCACAAAGAAGTTTTTCAAACAATTGAAATAATGTTATTTGTCAAGTCTCAAAATGTATTAGCTTGGAAGGAATTACACACTGAATGCAATTGCTTCAGTTCCAGACCATCCTTAGCCTACACTACAGACATTGCATAATTCACATGACTACAGACATCCTCGGCCTACATTAAATTATCCTACAATTCAGTCACCCAGTCACTAAAACATTCAAGTAATTGAACACCAGTTACTCGTTCTCTATACAATACATTCACCCAACTATTTACTCATTCTCCATACCACCATCCAACTACCTACAAAACAACATTCACCCAACTGAACACCAACTACACATACTAGAAGAACAAGACTCGTAACAAAACACATACTACACAACGCAAATCAGGCCGATCCCTTCCCTTTCTTATCCACTTCTGCACTTTCGTTGGCATTGCGTATTGTCACAGTCAATTGAATATCAATGATTTTGTCTTCGGTTACACGACATTGAGTATGGAACAAAGCTACAAGTGGTTCAAATTTCGGTTACACGACATTGAGTATGTCAATGATTTTGTCTTGTTCCCCTTGTTCTTCAAATCATTCTCGACCTCAAAGCACTTCACAAACCCAACCTTACACCGCGGGCACTGCCGTTTTTTCAAGCAATCCGCAAAGAAGTGTCCTTTTTCGCGACAACTGTGACATACACCGGAGTTTTTCCCTGACATACTTCAAACGAAAAAAACGAGATATCAGCTACATTAACCAACAACCACAAACCACTGTCTAATCTTCAATTCAAAGCCACCAAGTATAAATGATACTGATTAAACATAAATTTAAAAAAAACGTAGCCTGAAGTTTATCCGTTTGGGAGAAAAGACCACTCTACGTCCACCAGCTTCTTGCTCCTGACGAGATGGAGGAGTGATGCACTTCGACTAAAGTTTTCGCAAACTAATGTTTTTCTGCGATTTTGAGGAAACGCGATCGCTCTGCCATATCTTTCGGTTTCCGGGATTTGGGAGAACCTACAAAGGCCGTTCTTCCTCCACCTGCTTCTTCCTCCGGTCAAGATGTGGCTTCAATTTCGTCTTCAATTTCGCGACCTGTGGTTTCCCGATTCGCCTCTCCAGATTTCCTTCTGATTTTGCATTTCACGTCCAAGGGAAGTAAGTGTTGTTATTGGGCCGGTTTAATTAGGATTGGTTGGGTTTTTTATTGGGCCGGTGCAAGAATTTGAAATTTTAAATTCCGCCACGTCAGCGTGTAAACCACCGGGTAAGGCACCGGGTACCCATAGCGCGATTGTAAAAAGAAATATTAACGGTTTGAACAACGTTAATTTGAAAAAATGTATTTTGGAATAGTAGATTGATGGAGAATTTGTGGTTAAAAAGGAAGGAAAAGTTATTGATGTGACGAAAAATATTATTTTATTGAAGAATGTGTGATTGAAAATGAGTAAAAGAATGAAAATGAAAATTTTAATGTGTAACAAACAAGAGCTAAATATAAAAAGTATTTCGCTAAAAAAATAATATAAAAAATTAAATCAAAATTAACAATTAATTAATTTAGGGTAATTAGCACATAGCGTTTATTTTTCTCTATTATTATGGAAAACGTTTTTACTTTTCAATTTTTTTTTTTACGTTTATTTCTAGCTTTCATTGTGTAAAATATCATTTTTATTAATTTTCTCAATTAAAAGTTATGAAATGACAAATATATCATTCTATTTAAGGCCATATTTGTTTCAAATTAAAATTAGATTTTAATTTAAATTAAAGTCAAACAATCAATATTAACCACATCTTTTATAGATCAAACAGTTTTTCAACCACACATTTCAAAAACTTCTATTACAATCTACTAAAAATCTAATTTCAATCCCCAGCAAACACCTTCTAAATAAAACAAAAAGAAAAAGAAAGAACAAATTGCAATTGTTATTCCAATTTTTTTAAAAAGTATAAACGAATTCCAAATAAATTATTAAAAGAGCAATCAGCACATAATATCTCTACATTTCCTTATTATTATGAAAAAGTCATTACATTTCTTTTTTGATATTTGATCGTTTGATTTCCCGCAAGTGAACTGGATCGTGATCAAATAATATAGTAGTGTGTAAAGTGTCGAACCCACGAGAACTACGTGTTTGATCGAGTTAAAGTTAATAATACCCTTAATCGAATAATAATAATAATTTCTAATAAATCTATATTTAATTTATCATGCACAAGAAATTAAAGTAAGAGTTTATCAAATTTATGAGATGTATTACTAAGATCTAGAATCCCCCTTCTTCATTCATTTTTAGTTTAACAATTAAATTGACAATTTGTTATCACGCGAGTTGGTCGAAATTCCAAATTTATTTAAAAGCTTCTCTCGATAGCAATTAAATCTATTCCCCTCGTGCAACCTTCCTATCTCTCGATAAAAAATACGAACATGATAAATGTATTAACGAACTAGAACATCATTATGAACCATGCAAAGCATAGAGGTATATCTCTATCATATATCGAACCTCACAATATTTATTACTATGTGCTAACGATTTTATTACCTCTCTCGATGATAATAAAATCCACAAACAATTCAACTAGTGCCAATTAATTGAAAAGCAAACTAAATCATAATAAATATCCACGCATTCTAACAAATTAACTTCAATAATTAATTAATACTAAAAGTTTCAAAACAAGGGTTCATTTATATCTTTAGCAATGTAAAAATGTAGCCTAACATATTGAAATTACAAGAAATCATATATAAGTGAAAAGACATAACCCGGATTATTGATAAATTGAGAACATGAAGATGAATCCTGAAATCTTAAATCTCTTCAATGGTTTCTTGATGAATCTCCAGTTGCGCATTCTCTTCTTTGCCCAAAAATTAGGTTTGAATCTTCACTTGAATGAATTCTTTCAAATCTCCATCAATTCTCTCACAAAAATTATGAATTTTCCTCATTTGATGATCATAATTGATGAATAATGAAGTATAATATGTACATGAGAGTTCTCCAATATGTATTCTGCTGTTATGTATTTGTAACAGTCAAAAATTGGTGGAAAATCACGTCCAAATTGACTTCCAAAAGAGTTCTAATCGGATAAGAAAAGTTGCATTCACGCGCAAATTTTTTGTCTCTATACAGCAGTCCGTATTTTGGCCATAACTTTCTCGTCTGATATCCGATTGAAACGATTCAAAATGCTTTGGAAATATAACTTAAAGGACTACAACTTTGATAGAAATAGAAATTTCTCAATTCAGACGTTTACCATACCAAAAATGAGTTGTAATATTCGAGTAAAAATCTGGAATATAATTTGTGTGATTGGACATCGATTGTGATAATATTCCATTCATTTTTGAGTTCTAATTCCACCCAATTGTCTCCTAGAAATCTTCAAAGTATCATCTTGTGGTCCAAATCAACTATTGAATTTGCTATTTGATCCTCAAACTTTGGATTTTGTCATTTTTCACAATTTTTCGCTTCTTTCTTTCCATTCCTCCTCCAACCATTGAGTTTTACCTATATAACTTAAAATACAACAATTTAGGATAAATTTTGTCAAAAGAACTACCAGATATTGATATTTTAGGACCCCAAATAAGTGTATAAAATGCACTTATCAATATTTTCGCCATTAATTATATATTTAATTGCGCAAACCATCATTTCTATCGATTTTCATCCTTTTTATCCATTTCCATCCTTCATATTCATTCAGAAATTCCTCAATTTTCCCTCCAAACCTAAATAAAATGGATGCTTTTGGCTTCAAGTTTAAACTCTGTACCTCCAATTTGTTAAGATTTGGGGGTCCATCTTAAAAGGCCAACCTTATTAAGAGGAGTAGCCCAAGATCTTTATTAATTGGTCTGTGTCAACATCTTTATTCGATGTGGGATTATATCCCTTAACACGCCCCCGCAAGATGGTGGCTCATTTGAGCAGACCAATCTTGAAATCCACGTGCTCACTTTTTGGAGTCTTACCGGGATCGAATCGCTCGTTGGAGCATAATGGGCTCTGATACCATGTTAAGATTTGGGGGTCCATCTTAAAAGGTCAACCTTATTAAGAAGAGTAGTCCAAGATCTTTATTAATTGGTCTGTGTCAACATCTTTATTCGATGTGGGATTATATCCCTTAACACAATTATCATCACTGAGCAGAAAAAACCCAGATGAAATGAAGGACTGTGATTTTTTTCTGAGGCTTTAACAATAAATGAAATAAAAAGGGTTGGATTCCTCCCAATGCTTATACGTTCACGGGCCTTGGACACAGTAGAGGTAAATTTTCATATTTGATCGGTAATTTTTGAATGTTGGCTATTTCTTCTCTGTAATAATTTCCGATGTTAAGTTCAAATCTTGGCTCCATTATTGCCTGGACGTTTGAACACCAGGTCTAGACTTGTGTAATTTTTCAAATAATTGATAATCATGAATTTTACCTTGCAAATGGTTGTTCTTCAGTAGTTACTATTCAAGCACATTTTGAGCAAATGGTCAAATTATGTAATTGCTAGCTGCACATATTGTGAATTTTCACATGTGAATCGTCAGAATTTGAATTGTGAATTGATGTTTATAATATATGTTTCTTTAATGGGGTTTGTGTTTCCTTTCATATGTGAATTTTGTGAATCCAGTGGAGCGATGTTCAATTTGAGGGTGAGTCTAGTAGTGACACCACTATGTGCTTGTTCAAGAAACTCTCATCCTCAAGATTCAATTGAAGATTTGTCCCGCGTACAGAAGAATTTTGCTCAAATAACTGAACGTGAGAACGTGAAAATTTCATTCAATATTACTCTTTACAAGGGACAAGGTTATACAAAAGAAAACAAGAAATAAAATAGAAGAGCTCTGTGAAATTTGACCATCTTGTTGTTGCTTGAGACAATGTTATCTTAATCGTCCAGTTGTACCAACGTTATTATATTCGTTAAGTGTTATTGAATTGCGCTCTTGTATGCATTTTTTTTTTATAAAGTTCGAGCATTGTTGACTTTAATTTTATGTTATACAATATTTGTGTTTGTCATTTTAAAATATATGTTTTAGTTGTCCAACCTATGCATATCTCCTGCAATTCATAAATTAGATGTTGAATAATCTTATTATATCTGTCAAGTGTTATTGAATTACGCCCTTGTATACATTTTTTTTATAAAGTTTGAATTCTTCTATTGTATTTAATTTACCCCTCTCAAGTTCTCATTAAGCCTATTTAACTAATGCAATTCTATATCTCTCTGCGAATTAATTTTAGTTAAACGAAACACTAGGTCTAAGAATTCAAATTATGACCGCAATAATTAATCTATGTATCTCTACACGTTATACTAATTTACCGAATTTTATTATACGGTCTAAATCTCAAACTCACATCTCGATTTGTAAGAGACTCACTTAATCATCAAATTATTGATTATGTAATTTAATGCATTAAATTCATAATAAAATCAACACATAGATAAATAAACCACATAAATCTTGAATATAAAAATAAAGGATCACAAGTCGACTAAATTGTTTTCCTTCATATAAAAATTAGTTATTCATACTGGAAGAATAAAAAAAGTGGAAAGAAATCACCAAAAATTGTCCAAACATGAAAATTTCTAGTGTTTGCAGTTTACTTTTCTTTTCTTTCTTTTTCTTTTTCCTTCTCTCTCTTCTTTTTTTTCTGTGCGCGTTTTCTTTTTCCTTCCTTCTTTGACTTTTCTTCTCCCTTTCTTTCTCTTTTCTTTTCTCTTTCTTTCTTCTCTCTCTTTTTTCCTAGTTTCTGCCGTGTCCTTTTTTTTTTTCTATCCGTCCCCTTCTTTTCTTTCTCTGTGTAATGCGTATATATAATCTCCCCCTTTGAGTTCTAGTCTAATTATAATTCCAAGTGACAATTGAATTGCTAGTCCAAACCCATCTGTAGAATTAATGCAATTTAATCCTTCAATTTCTATAGTGTAGACTTTATTCCCCAAAGTTGTAGATTTCATTCAATGTCAGCATTCTTCCTTTTTCCAATTACTTCGAACGAGTCCACAACTAAAGCAAAAGAAAATTAACCTAAATTAAGTAAAAATCAATAATTTGACGACATAAAAGTTTAGTAATTTGATCCAAATACGTGCACAAATTGCACTTATCATGTTGCTAAAAAAAGCTGAAGTGCAGGAAAAGGAAGAGTTGATGGACAATGAATTTTTTTGCTCAAATAATACTTACAGAAACAGACTAAGCCTTATAATCATATGCAGATGGCACGAAGTCCTTGTGCACACATGTATTCCAAAAAAACTACATGTACAAATGTTATAAACAAAGTCGATACCGAAATAGATCTGATACTACTTTGTTATAAAACAACCAAGATATTTCTAGTTAGAAGAAATATTATGTGCCCGGATCGCTGATGGCAATGTTGGAAATACAAGAATTATGTATTACTTAATACCACTTGTTGAAACCCAAACACCGGAATGAATTGTTGAAAATATATGGCAAATAATGAAGTATTAAATCAAGAACAAAAGAATAAAAGAATATGGCAGAGGAATTATGAGATTTTATTGATTTAAGAATAATGGAGAATGGAGAAAAAATTACAATGGATCATATAATTTTAGTAATCTATTTTCTCACGTTATAAAATTGTATATGATCGTTTGATTTCCGCAAGTGAACGGGGTCGTGATCAAGAAATATAGTAGTGTGTAAAGTGTCGAACTCACGAGAACTACATGTTTGATCAAGTTAAAGTTAATAATACCCTTAATCGAATAATAATAATAGTTTATAATAAATCTATATCTAATTTATCTCCTACAAGAAATTAAAGTAAGAGTTTATCAAATTTATGAAATGTATTGCTAAGATTTAGAATCTCCCTTGTTCATCTATTTTTAGTTTAACAATTAAATTGGCAATTTGTTATCATGCGAGTTGGTTGAAGTTCCAAATTTGTTTAAAAGCCTCTCTCAATAGCAATTAATCTAATCCAATACGTGACTTTTTTATATCTCTATAAAAGATACAATCATATAAGAAAGCATTAAACGAGTTAGAACTTCTAAAAAAATCATGCAAGGTATAAATGTATATCTCTATCCTCTATCGAACATCACAATATTTATTAATATGTGCTAACTATTCTATTACCTCTCGATGATAATAAAATCTACACACAATTCAACTAGTGGTCAATTAATTGAAAAGCAAGTTAAATCTTAATAAATATTCACGCATTCAAACGAATTAAGGTCAAAATAATTAATTAATACTAAAAGTTTCAAAACAAGGGTTCATCTATATCCTTAGCAATGTAAAAATTTAGCCTAGCATAATATTGAAATTAAGCACGCAAGAATGGAACGACATCACAAGAAATTGACCAAATGTGAACAAATCTGGATTTAATAGAAGTTGCCAAAAGCTTGATTTTTGCTCCCTGCCGTCTGCGTGTACGTGTATATAATATTCCAACCTTGCAGTTACCTTTTCTCTCAATTCTTGTCTCTTGTAGCCATTATACATATACATACATACATATATATATATATATATATATATATATATATATGGATTGTGCTATTCATCCAGGCACAATTGTCCCAACTCAAAAACAGGTACACGTGGAAAGCACTAATTTTTGTCTTTTTCCTTTATTTTTTGGTTAAATCAAGGTTTTCTATTTCTAATATATGATAAGTTTGATTTATTTCTCCTAATAAATAGAAAAACCAATATTATGCTCGTATTTATCTATATATCTTTTATCAAAATAATCGTTTAATATTCTAATTTTATTTTCTGGTTTATTAATTTTTATATTAATTCTGACTATATTTTCTGTCCAATATAAAGGTACATATATATTTCTACTATTTTTTAGAAAATAGTCGAGCAAAGTATAAAATGATTTAATTTCTTCTCTTTTTCTTTCACAGTCAATTTCTAAATATTGAATAATAGTAACTAAAACTTCGTAAATAGCAGGAGTGCAAAGCAGAAGGTAAATGCAGAGTAATATCAACGAGATTTCCCTCGAGCTTGCATCCATATGCATGTTAGTGTACTCAGACATAAGTGATCGGTGTTATTTGAATTTAAGAAAGTGGGTTACGGTCCAACACGAATTCCGCACACATTGGTTTTTTCTCTGACTCTTTTGCATATCTCACAATGGATCACACGGAATCAAAGTTTTCCTTTCAACTCCTTGTTAAAACATCACCTTGAATGGTAACATAGTTCTCATGGCTTTCTCTAACAACGCCTAAAACGGCTACAAACGGCAACACGGCAACAAGATACTTGCACTAACCCTCAAGGTTTTTACCGTTGGAGTATAAGTAAGATAAGAATTATTGTTGTGTTACTGTGTAAAAATGAAAATCTTACTGTGGCCTAAAGTTATTTGTCTTAATATTAAAAATAATGGAGGCGTACCCACATTTTTTCTTTATTAAAAATGCTTTTGATAAAGTAGTGATAAAAGGGTCCATTTTCTTTTACTTTTCTATATGTGATTCAAACCATTCCTCCGAGAATTCCGATGGATCCAAGGAAATTGGTGAGAAGTCCTCTTCAATGCAATAGTATTCACACTTATGATTCGGATACCACCAAAACTGTTTACACAACTCATTTTTGTCTTCATTGTTCCACTGGCTTGTCCTGCAAAAATATGATCGCACCATATGTCAAGATAGTGCCAATCTTCTTGTTTGGTGGGTGCCACAGCTTTGCTGTAGATTAGGTGATCATGTGATTCATATACCCAAATATTTTGCTTTTCCTCAATAACTTTCTGAATATGTTCAAATTGTTCCTTATATCCTTTGGTTCTACGTAAGGCCATCAAATTATTGATGTCTTCTGGCGTAGTATCATGGAATTCACTCTTTTCAGGCTGGAAATGCTTGGAAGTAGTGGACATTCTTATGACATGACTTGCTGGAAGCAGTCTATCTTCTTCATTATCCAATTCGGGACTTGCTGAGAAAAATCTGATATATAGTTCTTATGTTTAAGAACTTGACAATATCGTTCGATGGCTCGAAATACATCCTTCAGTAGCATAGAAATTTCCTTTAAAGATTCTGATGGATACAAACAGAGTATATTTCCCATCTCATATAGAGCATGAACTAATAAGCTGGAGCTCCTGGATAAATATTTACTTTGTTATAATTTTCATACGTTAAGGTTTTCATCCATCCTCCAATATTGGTAAACTAGCAGCAGGCTAGATTGAACAATACATATAATAACATAAAATCATTTTTATTTTTGATATCCATCACACCAGGGGTGTTACAGGCTTTGATGATATTTGAGCGATCAAGCTCTTGTATAAAGATACTGTCCTTTGTAAATTTTTTCTCCTATGAAGAAGACAAAGTAGTATTCTCTTTGAATTATAGTTTATGAAGCTTAAATGCTTCTTGTTCAATATTGGCACTAGGGCCTTCAGATTTACTGGCACTAGGGCATTCAGATAATATAGCCTTATTGGCTTTCTCATATATTGGCTTCACAACCGCTATTTCCATCAATGTTATCTTGGACTCTATTGCAACTATCTTTATGTTCATCTCGAATTTCAATGCTTCTAGCTCCTTCTTGATTTGCTCCATTCCTGGTTAAGAAATCTAGAATAAAATTGTCTTTTTCCTTAAATATGGACAATATCAAATTTAAATGGTGCAAACTACATTTGCATTCTAATAAGTGGCCTTTCAGCTGCACTTGTTCCAAGTTTATTTGTTAAAAGTGGTTTTACCGGAGTATTATTTGTTCTTATCAGAAACTTCTTAGGTAACAAATAAGGTTCAAATTTAGCTACTCATTTCTTAACAGCTAAACATTCTTTTAGATTAATATCATACCTTGTTTAAGCATCCTTGAAAGCACCTAAAGTATATGCAGCAAGTTCTTCTGGGCATTTATATAAAGGATTACAAATAAATTCTTTATGATTTTCTTTTCTTTTAAGGATTGCTCCCCAGTGTAATAAAGATGCATCAGTTTCTAAAATATAGAAACAATCATCATTTGAAATATTCAGTTCTGGTAAATTTTCACATATTTTCTTTATTTTGTTTATCATATCAATTTCTTCTTGTATCCATTCCCATACAACTCATTTTATAAGTTTTCTGGTAAAACGGCAATTCTTTATAAATTTTTCAGAATAGTTTAACAATCCAATAAAGCTTTGTAGCTATTTCTTATCTCTAATTACTTCTGGAAAATCAATCATTTTCTTTCCAATGTGAGGTTGTTGAATTATTTTTTCTTCTGTAAAAATATATCCTAAGGATTCGATTTCAGTTCTAACTATTTCTACTTTTCTTTCAGATATGGCTAATCTATATTTTTTGGCAATATAATAAAACTTTTTAAGATGTTCTATATGCTCTTTTAAATTTTTACTATGAATAAGGATATCATCTAAATAAACAATGCAAAAATCTTTTATAGGTCTGATAATCTTATCCATTCTTTGTTGAAATATAGTTGGTGCATTCATTTATCCGAATGGCATAACGTTCCATTCAAATTGTCCTAATGGATTAGGGGTAGTAAAACTAGTTAAAGGTTTTGAAGTTTCATCTAATTTTATTTGCCAATATCCCGATTTGCAATCAAATTTAGAATATATTTTACTTCCCTGTATTTGTTTTATTAACAATTCTTTTATTGGTAATTTATAGCTATTTGGTATATTTTTAGAGTTTAAGTCTCTATAATCAATTACCATTCTAGTTTTTCCTCTTTTAATCTCATTATAGTTTCTGACCATAAATACTAGACTATTATAAGGGATAGTTGATTCTCTTATTACTCATAATTCTAAGAGTTCTTTAATTTGTATTTCAAATTCATTTTTATCTTCTTCGCTATACGGGAATTGTTTTCCTGATATCTTAACTTCTGAGTTTTTTAGTTCAATGGTTGTCATAGATTTATCTTTATCCCATTTCGTTAGTGGATGTTCATGATAACATTCCTTTAGTTATAATTTAACATTTTCTAATTCTTCTTCTTATTTTTCAATTCTTAGGCCCCGTTCGGGAGGGCTTAAAATCTAATTAAAATTGAAAATATGGCAGTTATTAGGTCCCACCCGTCTAATAAAAGTCAACAATAACGGCTATATTTTCAATTTTAATCTGATTTTAATCCCTCCCATACAAGCTCTTAATACTGGAATTTTTTGTTTTTGATTAATTTCTGTATAACATCCACCACGATTACCTGCAGAACTCTGATATCTAGGTCTATAGTGAATAGTTTGATGTGCAATTCCAATAGCTTTATAGATTTTTGGTGTTTTAATTTTGTGATTACAAGGTGTAGTAAATTCAAAACTATCTTTATATTGTGCAAATGGGCTATATGTATAGATAAAATTTTCTTTTAAAAGGATATCACGTCTAATTTTATCTGTTGCATAAATTCTAGGTATAAAACATTCTCTATTTCCTATAATGATAGGAACATTTTCTACAAAATCTCTATAGATTTCTACAATATCACTAGCTGTTTGACCATAAGTTATTTTCTTATAATCTCTTTTATAATAATGTTCTGGGAACACATTCTTTTTACACAGGCAAATACCTGATCCAGTATCAATTATGGTATGAAAATTTATCATACAATAGTCTGTTAGATTGAGAGTTATCTCAATATATGGACAATGATACTAGTTTTGATTGATATGATTCTTTATATCATATAAATCGGTTCTATGTTTTTAGTAATTTTAGGAATCATTTTTTGTTTGTCTTCTATAGTTATTTGTAGAGTATTCTTTTGGATATGAAATGGTAAGACGTTCTCAAGAAAGTTCATTCCAAGTAATATTTGACTAGTATCTTTTCCTTTTCTATAATCTTTATGGATTTTAAGATTTAGTTTAAATTGCTCTCATTCTATATCTGTGAAACTTAATTCAAGATTAACAAATGTTTTAATTTTGTATTTAATTCCATGATAATCTGTAAGAGTTATTTCTTGTGGTAAATCTTCTTCTAATAAATGGTTAACTAGATCTGCTCTTATATGGCTGGTACTAGCTCCTGTGTTGCCAAGGGCTATAATTTCTTCATAGCTATTTTGATTAATGATATATTCTGTTAAGATAAGGAAATTATCTTCCTCACATTTTCTTAGATCAATATCAATACTATTTCTAGGTATTGTTGGGTAATTTCTACTAGTAAATGGTCTGCTAGAACTTGAAAGTTCTTTAGTGCTGTCCTAAGGTGTTCAAGGTGACTAATCCTTGATTTTCTACATTATTGTCTATTCTTCGAGATTGCTGATGAAAATTAAGCAATATATCTTGTGGTAAGGAAATGTTATTATTACTTAACATTCTTGGTGGTGTAAATTGAGCAAGGTCTCTAAAGTCTTCATGAATTTGTATGAAATCTCCTGAGATCTTATTGATTTCCTTTTGGTGCGTAGTATTAAAGACATATAAAGCTTTACAATGTAAAGTTACAGCTTTATTTCTTGGTGGCATAATTAATTTATCAATTTTGTAATATAAATTTAATCCTAGACTTAAGTTTTCATCTAATAAAGACATGGTATATCCAGGTCTTATAGTGAATATGATTTTCTTGTAAACAAGGTTTCCAAAGACAACTCCTAATAAGGCGTCCATAGGATCATGAAGAATTTTATTATCCATTAAGTATATTTGTATAGGAATATCCATTCATTCTCTAAAATATCCTTTAATTATGATTTGGATTCTTCCAATCACAATATTCTTTAATCTTTCTCTAGTGGTTCTTTTCATATTAGCCAATTCTCTATTAACTCATTCTCTGGTTATTAGAGGTATAGTGGTGTTACCTTTAACATTTTCAATGTTAATATGTACTTCATCATATTTAGCAATGTATATAGTTTTGTTGAACCAATGAAGTATTGGTCTAACAAACACATCTTTATCTCTTAAAGATATTTTTTTCTTTTATTGCTCCATATCTTTCTTCATTAAACTCAACAGTTTGTGAAGTTCCTTCTTCAGTATCTAAGTTAGTTTTTGTAGTATCTACAATCTCTTGATTCATGTAGACTTGTTTATATTCTGGTTCTTCAATTTCTTCAATATCTAGCTCATAGATTGAGTCTGTTTCAAATAGTTCATCTAAGTCTTCAATTATCTCATATTCTGAGTCGTATTCAATCTCTTCCATTAATCTAATAGATTTTACATTTTCTTTTATATTTTTATTAAGACAATTAGGAGATATATGTCATATTTCATTACATGTAAAATATTTGCATTTTTTTTATAAAATTCTTCTTTAGATTTTTTCTGATATTTTCTATATTGACTAAATTCATTTCTCCATGGTTTTTTCTGCTTAAAATATTTCTTATGGCTCTTAAACCTTTATTTTTCTTCCAAGGTTTAAGATATCTTTTAAATTTCTTTTTGTATATGGTTTCTTGGATAGTTGGCGACAACCAAATTGATGTACTACTTATATTTCTCTATAACAATATAAACTAGCTTTCTTATCATGTTTCCTAAATAAGTGTTGATACATAGATTTTTTACATCATTCAGATATTTTCTCTTAGCAAATGAAGTTCTTATTCCTAGAGTATCTGTTCTATAGTTAGGATTTTTCCATTCTATTTTATTCCAATAGATTTAATAATTTTCAAATAATTTCTGAACCCATGACCAAGGTAATTTAAGAAAATATCTATTTAATAATTTTTTTATCTTCTTCAGATAAATTTCATTCTTTAATAAATTTGGATGCTTTGATATATATATTTTTTCGAATTTCTTAGTATATTCATTTAACTCACACATATCACAATTTTTTAATAATTCTATTTCCCTTTCTGCTTGTAAGGTTTCTTGAGTAATCATATCAATCTTAGTTTCTAGTATAACTTCTCTTAAAAGTATTTGTCTAAAGAAATTTTCTACTCGTTTTAAAACTTCTTAAAAATTTTCAGCATCTAAACTTTCATTGCTATCTATAGTAGTAGTAAATTTTTCTCCATATTTAATTTTTTTTTGTTTCTTCAGAATTTTTTCTCTAGATATCTAAAGTAATTCCTCTAAATGTACGAATTATAAAGTTATAAGTTTGAGTGTTATTCCACTTATGAAAAGCAACAGCTAAATCAGTAACTTTTGCCCATGAGTCAATAATTTCACTTTTATTATAGCTATCATCAACATCTAGCCATATTCCTGTTGTAGGAATTGGTTCAATAAATAGTTTAACTGGATTATTATCCCTGAGATTTAAATGCTTAGTAGAAATAACTTTAGGTTCTTTCCTAAAATTATAACCTTCTCTTTCTTTTCCATGTTCTCTTATCCATTCTAAATTCCAGTCATCAAATTCGACTTGAGTCCAATCTGTAGTTATATTATTTCTACTTGTTTCTCCTACTATTGGTTGATTTTCAACTTGTTGATTTAAAGTCGGAGTATTAATTTTAGTAGTTTCGTCTTTTGGTGGAGGATCATTCATAGATATATTCTCGGTTTGAATTCTAAACTTTGTTTATAAGCTTCCAATTCTTCTCCACTAATTTCAAAGAATTTAGTTTCTAATTCTTCAATAACATAAGCTGGTAAATGTGGTTCAATTGAGACATAAGATTCTTTTTTATGTTTTAAATTTTTAAATTTTGATTCAATTTGTTTATATAAGATTTTTGATCCTATCTTCGTATTATTATTAACAATTTCTAGGTTTGATTCCATATTCTTAATATAAGTTATGAAATCTTGATTTAAAATATCATTTTTTTCTAAAGCCTGAGTATACTTATCATCATTTTCTAAAAATTGATCTATTATAATATCTTCTTCTTCATATTCGGGAGATTCATCTACAAAAATTTGTAATACTTTATTTTTTATTTCAGCTAATTGTTGAGAGTTATTAATTTGTTTTATCTCTTCACTTAGAGATTTAAATTCGGTACTTAAATTTGTCGCTAATTCTTGTAATTTAATTCCATTATTTCTAGTTAATATATTAATATTTTGTAATTCTTCTAAAATCATTTTAAAATTTATTTCTATTCATCTTAAAATTTATTTCTTAAATTCTAAAAATTTTCTTCAGTTTCGTTACTAGGCTCTGATACCAATTATAGATAAAAATGCGAAAAATAGTTAAAATCTGGTAATAAGGGTATAATAGACAATTCACCTAATTGTTATATATATATATATATATAACCTAATTGTTTTTAATCCAACTAAAGTCCAAATTGAGACCCAAATTAATTTCAATGTCCAATTAAATTAATGCTTGCTTTCAAGTCCTCAATTCTTCCATCAGATTTTTTGCCATTTTTCGCCATCTTTTGCTTCATTTCTTCAATTCATTTTCCATTCAAAGAATTTTCCTATTAAACAAAAAATACAACAATTTAGAATATAATCTACCAAAAGAACTATCAAGTTTCATTATTTTAAGTCGCGAATAAGTGTAAAAATTACACTTATCAAATACCCCTAAACTTAAATATTTGTTTGTCCTCAAACTAAATCATAACATAAATAATAATAATAATAATAATAATAATAATAATAATAATAATAATAATAATAATAATAATAATAATAATAATAATAATAATAATAATAATCACACAAACATGCAAAAGTATTTGGTCAGATAATCTAGCTTTTTATCCCAGTATTTGAAATCACAGTATTAAATCTATAAACCGCTTCAAAATTGCAATATCAAACCAATATTTACTCTTCCAATGCAAAATCGACGTGTGTATGAAGAACTAAGTAGAAATCATGACGTTACAAGTTGCTTTAATTCCTGACCCTATCTGGTCAAATATATCATTTCACCTCTCGTATGATTCACACACCCCCAAACTTGTTCTTTTTTTTTCTTTTCCAGTGTGTAATCTAAGGTTGAAATTTTCACTGCTATCCTCACTCACTCTAGTTTAGGAGGACTTTACTAATTGCAAGTCAACACATCAATAAACAAATATTCTTCAATTCTTTGATTACTTCGACCTCCGAGACTTAATTATGCTAGTTATCCTTCATCAAAAGTCAAATTCCCTTACACAAGTATTTGAAGTGTAACCAAGGCATTTAGTGCTATTTTTTTTCTTTTTCATATATATATATATATATATATATATATATATATATATATATATATATATATATATATATATATATATATATATTTTTTTTTTTTTTTTTCTTTTTTTTTTTTTTTTCTCCCGTAAGTCCCATGTAACAGACTTTAGGCCGATAACTCCCAAATCAGATGACTTTAGGGCACCAGCTTTTAAACACCCTTACAGGCTTAATAACCCAAGTCAAAAAGGTTTCGGAGAGAATTTTCACATTTAAAAATAATTTATGCCTTGATCAGTTCAATGTCCCTTATCAAATACCTATTCAAGTAAACCAACCTCCAACTTAAGAGTTTCGCCCAATTTTATCTCGTTAATATAAAACAATCTACACAAAATTTTTACACATGGAATCCCTATCCATATCCATATCTTCTTACAACAACAAAATCACCCCCAAACTATATTAAATTTGGTCTAAGGGTAAGTAATTTAGTATGACTTGGATAAAATATTTATGGCCAACTATATCAACTATCAATTATATGAATCAACTCGTAGCATCACAATGTCCAATTTAATGTTAGTGCACGTATAGTATCGAGTTTTTGCAAGGTTAAGTATCAATTAGCCTAGCATGCAACATTTTCACAGTTCATAAATCAACATCAAATCTCAAATTTAATCATCATTGTCAGCCAGACTATCTAACCCACACAAGCACACAACATAAAACAAGAAAATATATATTTTTTATTTTTTTTGTTGAAAAATTTCAATTTCAATTTTTTATGATTTTTGATTTTTCTATTATATATTAAAGTAATAACGAAAAACAAACACACACAAAAAGTAAAAACTCAAAGTTTTCCCCACCCTCAAACTTAAAACCGAAATTTTCCTCAATGTCATAAAATATAAGTAAGAATATAAAGGGAACAAAAGGAAGAAGGTGTTCCCCAAATTTTTCTGTTGAATGTGGGAGGCATTATGTCTGACGTTAGACAATCTTCTTCATCATGCTTTTCCCTTAGTCTATGTTGGTTTGATTATTCCGCAACGTCTGTTCCTGCACATAGATGTCAAATCAAACAATAAAGATCAAATAACCTGAAAATGTGTGTTACTTAGCCCAAACACTCCAACAACCAACAATAAATACAATGGCCAAAGGGAAAACATGCCAAGATGATAGTACCCTATAAATAGAAACATGCATATATCTAATGCAACCTATTAATCAAGAATAAAAACTGCATGCAATGCAAAACAAAAAATAAAATAAATAACAAGATTATAAAATCGGGTTGCCTCCCAATAAGCGCTAAATTTATAGTCCTTAGCTAGACTTGGCAGATTGATCATTTCGGGTTGTGGAATTGGGTGAATGACTTCTCCTTATCAAAATCTCCACCCCAATATACCTTCAAATGCTGCCCATTCACCTTGAAGTTGCCTTTTGTCTCATGAGTCACCTCAACGGCTCCATGTAGAAAGACCTGAACAACTGTAAATGGTCCATACCATCTAGAGCGTAGTTTCTGAGGGAAAAGTTTCAACCTAGAATTGATCAATAATACTTTTTGACCTGGAGTGAACTCATGCCTCTAGATGTATTTACCGTACGGTCTTTTTGTCCTTTCCTTATAAACCTTTGAGTTCTCAAAAGCATCCATCCGGAATTCATCTAATTTATTCAGCTGTAGCATTCTCTTTTCTCTTGCTGCTGTCATGTCCATGTTCAGCTACTTTACTGCCCAATATGCTCGATACTCGAACTCTACTAGAAGGTGACAAGCTTTCCCAAACACAAGATGATATGGTGACATCCCAATTGGTGTCTTGTAAGCAGCCCGGTATGCTCACAGTGCATCAGCAAGCTTCTTTGACCAATCAGTTCTCGAGCCGTTCACTGTCATCTCCAGTATTCTCTTTAGCTCTCTGTTTGATACTTCCACTTGGCCACTTGTTTGGGGATAATAAGGTGTAGCAACTCGATGTTTTACCCCTATTTTGCAAATACTGACTCCAGAAGCATGTTGCAGAAGTGTTTACCTCCATCACTAATAATGGTTTTAGGGGTGCCAAGCACGAGAATATGTTTTTCTTCAAAAAATTAACCACCAGTCGAGCATCATTAGTTGGTGCTGCTATTGCTTCTACCCATTTCGATACATAGTCAACTGCCACTAAAACGTACTGATTGTTGTAAGAGGATGAGAATGGTCCCATAAAATTTATCCCCCAAACATCGAAGAGTTCCACTTCGAGAATTGAATTCAAAGGCATCTCATGCCTTTTAGAGATAGTATGTACGTTGGCATTGCTCATAGTGTTTTGCAAATTCATGAATATCTTAAACAGCGAAAGCCAATAAAATCCTGATTGTAGAACTTTCGCTGCTGTCTTCGAAGATCCAAAATGCCCCGTATAAGCTGAAGAGTGACAACGCTCCAAAATCTGAGGGATCTCCTCATTTGGCACACATCTTCGAATTATCTGATCAGCACCCCTCCTGTATAGTATGGGATCCTCCCAATAATAGTATTTCAACTCCGAAAGAACTTCTTCTTTTTGTGATGTTTTAACTCAGGTGAAAGCACATTACACGCCAAATAATTCACTATATCTGCATAACGTGGCCCACGGTCAACAACAATGATACGCTCTTCTGGGAAAGAATCCTTTATATTGTCTTCATTCATATGGTCTGGCTGTTCAAGCCTTGAAAGGTGGTTTGCTACCACATTTTCACTGTATTTCTTGTCTCGAATCTCCAAGTCGAACTCTTGAAGGAGAAGTATCCACCGAATCAGCCTAGGCTTCACATCCTTCTTAGACATTACCTTCTGTCCCATGAGATATGATCTGAATTTATCGAAAGCAAACACAATCTTTAGCAGCTCCTTTTCTGTGGTTGCATAATTTAACTGTGCATATATCAAAGTCTTGCTCGCGTAGTAGATGGCGTAGAGAAATTTATCCTTTCTTTTACCAAGTACTGCCCCTATTGCATAATCGCTGGCGTCGCACATCAACTCAAATGGCAGTTCCCAGTCTGGTGCAACTATAACCGGTGCTGAAAATAACTTTTTCTTTATGAGTGTTGAAAGATGTCAAACGCTCGTTAGAAAAATTAAATAGGGTATCCTTTTCAAGTAGGCTACAAAGTGGTTTGGTGATTTTGGAGAAATCCTTGATAAACCTCCTGTAGAACCCTGAATGGCCGAGAAAACTACGTACTCCCTTAACTGAAGTTGGTGGGGGTAGCTTTTCTATCACCTGAATCTGTGCTTTATCTACCTCGATACCATTTGCCAAAATCCTGTGCCCTAATATTATTCATTCTTGCACCATGAAGTGACACTTCTCCCAGTTTAACACCAAGTTTGTTTCCTCACATCTCCGCAAGACCATTCCCAAATTTGAAAGACAATTCTCAAATGATGAACCAAACATCGAAAAGTCATCCATGAAGACTTCAATGATTTTCTCCACCATATCTGAAAAGATTGCCATTATGCATCGTTGAAATGAGGCAGGAGCATTACATAACCCAAATGACATTTTTCTATATGCAAAGGTACCATATGGACACGTAAATGTAATCTTCTCCTGATCCTTTGGAGCCACTGCAATCTGATTATGTCCTGAGTACTCATCCAAGAAGTAGTAATATGAATGTCCTGCAAGTCTTTCCAACATCTGATCAATGAAGGATAAGGGAAAGTGATCTTTTCGAGTTGCATTATTTAGCTTTCTGCAGTCTATGCACACTCTCCATCCCGTGACCGACCTTGTTGGTATCAGCTCATTATTCTCATTCTTTACCACTGTAATCCCTCCTTTCTTTAGTATAACATGAATCGGACTAACCCACTTGCTATCAAAGATTGGATATATGATGCATGCATCAAGGAGCTTTAATACATATGTTCGCACAACGTCCTTCATGGTGGGATTCAATTTGCGCTGATTTTCCACTGTTGGCTTATATTCCTCTTCCATCAAGATTTTGTGCATACATATCGATGGACTAATCCATCTGATATTTTATATAGACCACACAATAGCTGTTCTCTGCTCTTCGACATCAGTCATCTCATTTGCAATAATCACAGGGAGTGTAGATGACTCTCGCAAGTAAGCATATTTCAGATGTGATGGCAGTTGCTTGAGCTCAAGATTTGGTGCTTTCTGAATAGAAGGTAGAAGTTTACTAGGGCGTAGATTCTACAATGTAGGCGATCTGGTTTATCTCTTCAATTGTTGATTTTTTATCTTGTGGGTGTACAAGAAGATTCTCCAAGTGGTCTTTAGGGTGCTTAAGAATGAAAGTCTCTTCCACAGCCAAATCTATCATATCAATGCGCAGACAACTATCTGATTCAGTAAGATACTTGATTGTATTGAAAACGTTGAATGTCACATGCTCATCATTCAATCGCAGTATCAATTGTCCCTTCTGAACATGTTGCAATGAATGGTCTTCCCAATATCAATGGGACGACATTGTCTTCCTAAACCATGTCTAAAATGACGAAATTTGCCGGGTAGATAAATTTATCTACCTTCACCAGTATATCTTCAATAATTCCTATAGGAAATCTATATCACAACATCAAAACATACATTAAAACTCCCTAAAACTCTCTCAAGGATAACAAAAATAACGAATTAAGTAGCATAAATATCATAAATGTAGAACACTCATCAAGTATCCCCAAACTTAGTATTTTGCTTGTCCCCGAGCAAACACAAAACTCTAGAAAATTATTGACGTGAACCCGGGTACGAGATCAGCATGGAAATCGGGGAATTAATCAAAGACGTAGAAAAAGCTCAAATTCAGGTTGTAGACGGTAGAATCTCAACCTACAAATTATTGAACCAAGCAACCAAACAAAAACGAAGTTTGAATGACCTCTTGATTACAAAAACCAACGAACCTCGATTTGTGAACGCCACAAAGTAGTGGCTCGGCTCGGCCCATACCCATACGAGCCCGAGCTTGCCCAAAACGAGTCGCTCTGGCTCGTAGGCTCGTCATTTTTGACTTTTTTTTATATAACACTACTATAATTAACTAAACCTTAAATTCAAAAAAAAAAAAAAAAATATATCTATATATATATATATACACACACACATTTTCTATTTTTTTAAAAATATACATTTTCCAAAACATTTATAATTTTAAAATAATAAATAAACATTTTCTAAAATATTTTTATTCAAAAAGAAAATATAAACCCTCATCCTTTATCCAGGTTTCGGACCGGCTACTTTAATGTCGAGTAGTCGAAGTTAAAATTGTACACGAACAACTTGTTACGCGTACAATTTTTTTAAAAAAAATTATAAATGTATGAAAATAAAATTTTGTAATGCATGTAGTGAAATTAAATATCACTTACTTGATTACATGCAATTTCGACATATTTATGTTGAATTCGGTAATTAGCATCTTCCCAGTCTTTCACGCACATTAACGCTTCCAAAATATCTTCTTTCAATCGACTTCGGACCTTAGAGAGAACTCACTTTCCTGTACTAAAAGCAGACTCTGAAACTACAGTGCTAATCTGAAGTGTTAATAGATCTTTTACAATTGTAGAAACTATTGGCCATCGGCGTTCGTTATTTCGTCAAAATTCAATGACATCTTTTGAACTTTTTCTAACTGATTTGTTACTAGGCAAAATATGACTAAAGTAATCAATTAATTCAGATAGCAACGCATTTGGACTATTACTCGAAGTTTGAGTACATACAGTGGAAGACAAACTACTACTACTAGAGGAACCACATGCATATGCAGTTGAATCATATCTATACGAGTTCATGTTTTCGAATAAACTTAAAACTTCAGCATCTTCATCGTTTCAGTAATAATGGGAGGAGGAGTTGTAGGTACACAAGTAATATGTGTACCTATTCGTGAAGCATATAATTCATACATTTCAGTTAACGTTTGTTCCAAATTCCTATAAGTAATAGACATATTAAAAGTTAAAGCATTTGAAATTTGGTCAATTACAAATTCAGTACCCGATAAATTATAATGGGGGTCCATGACGCATGCTAAAGGAAATAACATATGTAATTATTTCCAATATTTTCTAAATTTTAATTCCATAGAATATATAATCGCCCGAAAATCGGGGTCATTTTGATATCTCTTAAAAGCCCTATCAGTTATATAAAGACGTTCAAGAACCATGCAACTAGTGGGATAATAAACACCAGACAATATATTTGTAGACTAATAAAAACTTGCCAAAAAAACATTAATTTTAAAAACTATAGTCCAATCAGATTCATTTAAGATCGTATCGTTTTTGTCTCTAATATGCCTATTGTTATAAAATTTAGTGATAAATGCTTCAAAACCTTCACAAGATTTTAATAATAAGGAAGTTGAATTTCATCTATACCCTACGTCAGTAATAAAAGTTTTTGTATGCTCATTCCCAACTTGTTCATAAAATTCCGCAAATGCTTGTTTTCTACTAGGTGTAAGTAGTTTGAGCGTTATGATGATACTCAACAATTTTAAAAGCAATAATTTTTTTATACATGACCCAAAGTGGGTGTATATAGTATGCAGTTGCAGTTATGTAACCTCTCTTATTAATCTCTTCTCATAAATCTGAAGTTAAAGACATCACACCCTTATATTTATCTAAATCTGCAATCAATAGTTTCTTTGAATTAAGAAAATATTCAATTGTATTAGAATGAAGAGTATTTCGACTTACCCCAACGTACCTCAGTTGAAGATATTGTTTAACGTAATTTACGAAATGTTTGTTGTTCACTATTGTTAGTGGCAGCTCTGCCGTGGCAACGAAATGTTTGTTGGTTCCAATACAATTTTGCCATGCTAGTCGTTGTTTGTAGTATTTACATACTGCTTTGGTTTCGGGAAGTCCATCGACTACACGACCAGTTTAACCAATTTGAAATGGTCCCAACATTTTACCTGCTTCTTCACCTTTCTCTTCCTTCTTGCATCGGGAATATTTAATTTATGTTTTCATCTTGTTCCAAATCAATTGGAACACTAGAATCAACATCAACGTCATCCAAACCAATTGGATGACTACCTTCACGAACGTCGAAATCTTCAATATTTTCTGGAATTGGTAATTCGTTGAGACCGGCAAACTTATTCCCAAATTGATTTTGGGCAGGTGTTTCGCCTTCCATACCGAACAAATTTTCAACAAATTGTCATAGATCCATTTGTGAATAATAGAAATTGAATGTTGAAGAGTTGAAGTAGAATGTAGAGATGTAGAATTGAGAAGTGAATGACAATTATGTGGTACAGGTAGTGTATAAAATGAATTGTCGAAGTAAAATCAAGATAATAATGTAAAAAAATTTCAAAAGATGAAGATGAAAATAGAATGAAAGAAATTGATAATTTGATATTGTTGAATGTTGATATTTGATAATTTGTAAATTGTAGAGAATGAGAGGATTGGTAGAAAAAAATGTTGAATAGGGAGTGAGTATTTATAGAGAAAAAATAAAAAAAAATCTCAGCGACCAAAACGGTTAATTTAATTCAGTGACTGTTCTGATCACTGAAAAGTGAAAAGGCTTTTGCATTTTTTTTATATCCAGTTATCCCAACTTACATCAGACTATGTCCTGTACCACCCATCCCCTACCCCTCAGTGATGGGTGGTGGTTAACCGCGGGATATGCCCAAGTTGATCAGGGTCCGTGCGGTCTTTATCTGGGAGGCTTTTTATTTTTTACACCAGACTATATCCTGTACCACCCATCTGGGAGGCTTTTTATTTTTTAATTTTATAAATAAAACGAGCCCACGAGCCGAACGACTCGTCTACAGTACGAGCCTCGGCTCGTGCTCGGGCTCGTCTTTTGAGGAGCCGGAGTGGCTCGTGGGCTGCTACAGTACGAGTCGAGCGGGCGAGCCGACAAGCCGCTCTACTCGATTGCCACCACTACCCCTAATCATTTGATAAGTTTTGAGGGTTGAACGCGACAAGTATAACAATATTTGATAAGTTCGATACATGTTGAATCAAGAACAATAAGAGAGAAATCTCATTTAATTTATAATGTCAAAAAGGTTCTTCGTTTTACAATGAATAAATCTCCTATTGTAGCGACCCGAATTTTAAAATGCAAATTTTATAACTTAAGATGTGTCGCTACGACGTTTCCGTTAAATTTTAGAAATTATTTTACGATCCGTCGAGTTGTCTAGCAAAACATTTTATATAAGGATTCAAAAATGATTTTTAATCTTAAAAATTCAATATTTTCTTATTGGGTCGAATTTTACACCCAATATCTATTTTAAATTTATTTTGGTCCAATATTTATTTGACCCAAGTTTAAGTCCATTAACAGCCCAATCAATTGTCCAAATTCTGGAGCCTAGGTTTGTATGCCTCAATAGTGTCAAAACCTAAAAAAAAAAAAAAACATTCATTCAACCTCCAAAATATTTCTCTCACGGCTGGGCAGAAACTCCTCAGAAAAATTGGCATTCAACTAAGTAAATTCTTCACTTTGAACCATTATTTTCTTCTTGTGATTTCACTCTCATCATTGTCTAATACACCCATTTCACCAGTTCTTCGTTCCTCCAAATTTCAAGTTGCAACTTCAAACCCAAAATCCTTCTCGGCAAAAACTCAGTACAGGTAACTCATTCAAAAATAATTTCAATTCTTTGGGATTCTGTAATCTATGTTCTTCTATATATATACACACATTAATAAAAAAAAAATATTGGAATGAAGAAAACAAAATTTCTGCATTTAATGTGAGAGTTGAGATTTGTTGTGACTTGCAACTCGAATCCTTGCTCTCTATGCCTTTAGACTTCCGAATCTGGCCTTGATTTTGATTGGAAATCATTATAATGTAAAAACCCATTTTGGAATCATTTGAATTTCGTAAATTGGAACCTTCCTGCGTGAATTGGAATTGTGGGTGGGGGGTTTTGTTATAAATATTGAAAGTTTAGTTTTAAATCCTCAAGTTTGGTCCAACATTTAAGTTAGTCCCCTATTTTATTTTAATTCTTTCACCATCCCTAAAGTTTGATTATTCTTCAAATTAAATATAATTACTTTCTAATTTTATCTTGTTAGCCCTAAACATTTTAATGTTCATAATTAGACCCTAAAGATTTAAATAATTATCAAATTAATCATTTCTTCACTTTCAAAAAGTTCAATCAAGTCCCTAAAATTATATTAATTTTGTTCTTGCTAGACGAGGTCGCGGGAAAAGTTTAAAGCACGGTAACATCACATCCGTTCAATTTCAAGAAAATTTTCAAGACTTTGAGGTGGAGTTTACATTTAAGCAATTGTGATTATTTTTGTCCATGTTAATTCTTGATGTGTGATTTTGATTGTGATAAAATGCTTATACATATGAAAAGGTTGCCAGGAACCGTAAATAGGTCCGGGATCTAAAGTGGGTCCTTGGGGGTGTCCCACAGTGCAAAATTGTTATGCGCTTATAACATGTTATCAAGGACCGTAAATAGGTCCGGGATCGAAATTTGATCCTTGGGGATGTCCCACAGTACATATTTCTACAGTATGTTGTATTGGTATGATATTCATAATTTAATTTCATGTTTAGATTTAACTTGGACTGATTGCTGTTTCCCCACTGAGTATAATTCGTTATGCTCACCCCAATATTTTCCACACTTTCAGGTTAAAGAGTTCGGCAAGGCAAGGCAATGAGCGGGGCAACCTTGATGAAATAATAGACCATTTAATTCATAAATTTTTGAAACAAGTATTTTAATAGTTGGTTTCCATTTTGTCAATTTAATCTCAGGTTTTAATATTTTAGCAAATTTTGACACTTTACTTATTTTATTTGGTATTGACACTGGATGTGAACAAATTATTCAAATGACGTTTCCGCATTTATTTCTAATCTACTATAGTTAAAAAAAAAAAGTATTTACGTATTTTGGTGTTTATTGAAAATACTTATTTACAGGATATTCCGACTTAAGTAGCGCCTTGTGTTTATTGAAAATTGGGGCGTTACACCTATTTATACTAATGCTAGAAATCATAATAAAACGTAATTAGGTCATTGAATATTGTCAAAGTTGAAAATAAAATAGAATCCCGGACTAATAAGGAAATCTGGTGAAAATCAAGAAGACTTTTCGCCAACTTATTCTCGGCATGTTTATCTGTGATCCCAAGTCCAAAAGTACCATGAACCTATATAACCTTGTGCAGAATTTCGTCCCATTTCCGGAATGTACTCATGGGCGGAAATCCGACAACCAAGATGAAATTTATGCCCGTTTTCATTTACGCTGCTCATTTTCTTTTCAAATATCTTCCAAACCTTGAATCCAACTCATTTCGGCTCCCGAAACCTTCACAAAGCTTGAATCTTGGCTTGTCAACTTCTTCAATTTGGACTCCAAAACTCGACCAAGTGATTTCCTATCTCGGATCATATCATTCTCTCTTTCTTCGAAATTCAACTTCGGCGTTCTCCTTAGGTGTGGTCATCTTCCTCTCTTGCTTTTCCTGTTTTACCTCACCTCTCACCTTTTATCGGTCTACAAAGGATTGTTCTAGTTTCAACCCAACCAGAGTAATTTTTACACCATTCTGAATAAACCTATACCTGTTAATCTCCATATTATAAATAGCATTCCTCTCACTCCTCAAAGGTCTCCCAAACAAGATATGAAAAGATTTTGATGGAACTACATCAACCAAACTTCATCACTATATCTTCCAATTGTGACATTCAATAAAACTCGTTTGGTCACATCTACCTTCCCACACTCCTTCAACCAAGTCATCCTATAAGGCCTAGGGTGTTGTTGCAAAGGTAATCCCAATTTTTCCACCATCGTGATACTAGCCAAGTCTGATATGTACTCCTTATCAATAGCCAGACTGCATACCGTACTACCCACAAAACACCGAGTTTGAAAAATAAATCCCCAATCATTATCCATCCTTGACGTAGGCGTATCAAGAAGACTCAAGAAAAGAATTGGACAATTGGATTAGTGATATTTAAATTCAAGAAAGTGGTTCTTGAATTTTTGGATTGGAATGAATATAAACAGATTTTGAATTTTGGATAGATAATATGATAGTGTCAACTTCCCAAATAAATCTAATAAATTTTTTTGAATAGTGATGACGTGAATTGTTCTAGTGAACAGTTTTTTTTTAATCTCGAAAATTGACTACGATATCAATGAAACAAATCGAAGTTGATTTGGATGCTAGATTAGCTCCAAAAACAACATTGACTATTTATTTTGGAATTTTTTAGATTAAATGCTCAAAATTTACAACGGAAACAAAGAACAAAAACAAAAGACTCAAAAGAACAAAAAAGGATAGAACCTGAATCTGGAGCCCAAGCTCTGATGCAAATCGCGAAATTAATTGAAAACGCCGGGATAGCCTAAATTCAGGTTGTAGACGGTAGAATCTCGACCCACAAATTATTAAATCAAACAACCAAACAAAAACGAAGTTTGAATGACCTTTTGATTACAAAAACCAACGAACCTTGATTTGTGAACGTCACAAATGGTGCCTAATTCTTTGATAAGTTCTAAGGGTTGAACGCCACAAATATAACGATATTTGATAAGTTCGGTACATGTTCAATCAAGAACAAAAAGAGAGAAATCTCATTTAATTCATAATGTCAAAAAGGTTCTTCGTTTTACAATGAAATAAATGTCCTATTTATAATAATGCTAGAAACCCTAATAAAATGTAATTAGGTCATAAAATATTGTCAAAATTGAAAATAAAATAGAATCCTAAACTAACAAGGAAATCTCGCGAAAATCAAGAAGACTTTTCGTCAACTTGTTTTCGACATGTTTTTGTGCGATTGCAAGCCCAAAAGTACCATGGGTTCGCGTAGCCTTGTGTAGAATTTCGTGCCATTTTTGGAATGTACTCATGGGCTAAAATCCGACAACAAAGCTGAAAGTTATGCCCATTTTCATCCATACTGCTCGTTTTCTTTCCAAATATCTTCTAAACCTTGAATCCAACTCGTTTCGACTCCCGAGCCCTTTAAGAAACTTGAACATTTGCTTGTCAACTTCTTCAATTTGGACTCCAAAACTCGACCAAGTGATTTCCTATCCCGGATCATATAAATAACTAACGATTCTACAAACACAACTAAATAAAAAGAAAAAATCACTCAAAATAAATTCCGCTAGATATCTAGCCTTCATAGCTCATAATTGAAAATATAACATCAATTTTACGAATCACTTCAAAGTTATAATGCATAAGCTAAATTTCCATCTATTCAATGCAAAGCAGGTGTATGTGTGAAGAGTTAAGTGTAACACTGTACAATAATAAGTTGATCCAATTTCCAACCTTAAGAGTCAAATATTTTCTTACTTTGCTCGTTAGATTCATATACCCTCAAACTTATTTTCTTTTCACTTCCCAAGGTGTATTATAAAGTTAATTTTCAATACTAAATTCTTACACTACTCAACTTTGGTTCATTTTAACCTGCAATGTCAACAATTCAAGCCATGTGATAATTCTCCCAAATTATGAGTGCTTCGATAATCAAGTTTATACTGAGTAATTCAACCCTGCTAGATATCTAAGCCCTCAACATTTTTTTCACAATTGCACAATTTTGTTTCTCACCTTTTTTTTTTTTTTTTTTCAGTTCAAGATTAATCTCACCATTTCTTTCTCTTCTTGACCCTTGTAGTAAGCTTTTACTCGGTAACTCCCCGATTTTGAAATACCAAAGGGTACCGGGTCTTAAGAAACCCCTAAGGACTTACTAACTCGAGTAAAAAAGTTGCAAGCGTGAATCAATGAGTTAACAAGTGCAATGCTCTTCTTTAAAAGGAAAGCAAAAATGATCAAATGGTTAGATTCCTAGCATATGGTCATGACTTAGTTCATACTTGAAAGTTGAAGACACTCCACACAATATTTTTTTAGCATGTATGGAATTACCACAATCCTAAATCATATCATTTACCAGCTTGAACGCCCCAAATTATATTATACAAAGTTAAGGATATTGTTCGCTGAAAATCGTACCGCAAGCGCACGGGTCACGTTCAAGTAATAAAGTGGACCTTAAGAGTCCGAATTGTTGATCCCACGATGAATGTATACTTTAGATTACGCACTCTAATCGATTTTAATTCTAACGACAAAAGAAACACACAATAAAAACATGATTTAAAAAGCGGTAAATAAACTAACAATCTACAAAATAAGAAAATAAAACGTCTTCGCGATTTAGGAGGGAAAAATGTGGTTGGAATTTACGATGTCGCTTAACCTATTGTTTCATTAATATCAAACCAATAACATACCGATGCAAATTACCAAAATGCGATAGTTAGACCCGATTTTCCTATTTTAAATTAATACCCTCTTTCGAGTGATATTAACTCTAATTAATTAGTTCATACCACATATTTCTATGTCGATACAAACTTAACCAATTGCATGAATTTTTATGAAAATAACTCAATGGGTCACCTAGAGTAGATGTATATTTCTATATCACCTAAACGCGCAAAAGATATACTAATGCAAATCCAGGGTATCGATTATTTCGGTCTAGTAAATGCAACTATTTTGCAACAATCACATAAACTACCTAACAATTTTATCTAGTGATCAATTAAATGAAATCATTTTAAACATGATAATCAATACATTATGATTTTGATAACAACTGCATTTTTCATTCATTCAAGAGATATATCGATAATTAATGAAACAAACAAGGTTAAATTCAATCATAAATTCCAACACAACAATCTTAGCTCATTTTATAGATATGAAAACAAAGGAGATGTTTAAACAAATTCATTACAAATATGGCAAAATAAATGAGAAAAACCAAAGATATAGATTAAACCCTAGTTGAAGCTTGTCAATGATTTCCCCAAATGATTGCCAAAACCTTGATGTAATCTCCTTGTAGCTCTTTGAATTTCTCCTCCAAAATGAGCCCAGATCAACTAAAAGAAAAGGAAAGAAAAATAAAACAAGAAGAAAAACTAGAGAGAAAACTAGATAGAGTTCTAAACTAAACTAATCTAAAACTAAAACTTAAAAAAAAAAACTAAACTAACCTATTCTACTAAAAAACGTCCCAGCCACTTGTTATATATGGGAGGGATATTTTCATTTGCTTAGACATTAAGTAATCCAAAATATCCTAGGAAAAATTGCAACTAAGGTCCCCAAACTTTTGAAAAGTTACAAAATAGTCCCCAAGATATTTCCCAATTAATAGGCCAAAATTAATGAAAAAAATTCATTACTTAGCCACTAAGAAAACTAAATATCCTAGAGAAAATTGCACTCCAAGTCCTCCAACTTTTTGGCTTGTACATTTCAGTCCTCATCTTCACATTTTTGTGCATTTTTAGTCCATTTTCATCCCTTTTTCGCCTCATTCTCCTTCTGATCGGGGGTTTAGCCTACAAAAGTGAAAATTACACAATTATGAATAGAAATATACTCAATATCATTTCTAATTAAATCCAAAAAAGTGCCCAATAAGTGTATTTTTACACACTTATCATACCCCCAAACTTGAGTTCTTGCTCGTCCCGAGCAAGATTAACTTCTAACGTAATCATGCAAATGCGATAATGGTCAACATATTAGGCACCTTGCCAAAAATATCAAAGAGTTTTAAAATTGTATATCAATTCACAACCATGCTCCAAATGATGCTACCAAAAATAAATTAAACTTATCCAATGCTCGATCGATGTGTATATGCACAGTCACTTTCAATCATCATCTAAACTAGAAAATAATTATCAAGATGGAAAAAATCTTAAATTGGCTACAACCCGACCCTAAGTAGTCAAGTATATCCTTTCCCGCTCTTGAGATTCACACTTTCAAATAGATATTTCTTTTATTTACCCCCAAAGTGTAAATTCAAAGATCGCTCTCTAATCACTCTTTTCTTTTTCCGTTCTAGTTCGGTTGGATCTAACCGGGATTTTCAACATATAGAAATGTGATGATTCACCATTAATGAGTGTTTTCACAATCAAATTTATACCAAGTAAGTCAAACCCACTAGTTATCTAAACCCAAGATCAATTACAATTGCACCAAATCAAATTTTTCAATGAATACTCAAGATTGACTTCACTCCCTTAAACTTTCTTCTTGACCCTTGTAAGGAGCTTTGGGTCGATAACTCCCCGATTGTTTAGACCAAAGGGTACCGAGTTTTGAGATACCCCAACGGACTTAATAACTCAAGTCAAAAAGGCTACGAAGCAAGACCTAAGATTCAACAAGTGTAATGTTCTTTTTAAGCATAATAAATCAAATGGGGCTTAGATCCCCAGCATATGGTCATTACGTAACTTATACTTGGCAAAAGACTCCACACAAATTTTTTTCAACATCATGCATGGAATCAACACACTTCTCCATAAAATCATTCACCGGCTCAACCACCCCCAAACTTATCTCACAATAATATAAAAAGGAAGAGACATGGATATAGGTTGATATAATTTTTTCAACAATAACTCACAACCTAAGTTCCACCAATACAGAGATTTTTCCATCAAACAATCATTACCATATCTAAATAACAATCAGTCATGACTATTGTGCTCAATGTAACTTAGGATCTCACATGGATAAGCAATTTTTTTCGAAAAAATTAGGCACAAATAGCATATTTGGATTGGCCATGCATAGCTCATGAATCAATAACAATTTCAAACATCATACAATTCAAAGCCGGCAAGGCTATCCAATATATCAATACAACATCACCAATATAAGCACCAGTAGAAAAACCGACAAAGCTATAACATAAAATTAAACCGGCAAGGCTCAATACCCCCAAAGTTTAAAGCACACATTGTCCTCAATGTGAAAAAGAACAAGTTAAAGGAAAAAGGAGTAATGAAACTTCCCTGAATGGATGATTGTGAAGAGGTACCAATGCATCAAATTTGGACTTGTTATGGACTTTGAATAGCTTGGGCAAGTGACCTTCTTGTACATCAATCCACCCCCAAACTTATGAGGAACCATGAAACACGGGACTTCAAAAAGTTGCCTGCAAAAACAAACGATAGCTAATTAAGTTAAATAAACATGTAAAGACATAAAAGTAAATAAAAACTTAAAAGTTAGAAAAGTTGGGTTGCCTCCCAACAAGCGCTTTTTTATAGTCTTTAACTCGATTTTGGCAAATGATTCATGGGCTCCTATAGAAAGCTTGGCATGCTTTGCCCATTTTTCTTCTTTTGGCCTTGGTCCACTCTTCGTTTGATCGTCAAAACTCATCATCGCCCTTTGTAATGTAGTAGGACTTTCCCATCCCATCCAATTCAAATTCAACTATGAAGATTTCCATCTTTTCATCAGCCATGATCACAAACTCAATTTTAGGGCACTTAATGAAGTCGAAAGCATGTACACGACTCTCATCCTCATCGTTTGCTACATTTTCGCTCGGTTCATTTGTGATTGATTTGTCATTCTCTTCAAGTTTTTCAATAGTTGATTCATCATCGGATTGAATGACTGGTCCTTCATCGAACTCCACAGGCAATGGCAAGTCTTTCCTGTTAAACCCATCGAGTGGACTATACCCCCATTTTTGGAATCCATCCCAATATTTGTAATCTCCCACAAGCATGTCTTCTTCATTCAACTTGGTAAGTTCAGTGTAATACTTTGCAAGTACCCTTTCATTCAAATGTGTTGGACCATAACCAGAAAATGTGATGTCCTCGTTCCAATCCTCGGGTACATAGTCTCCCACGAACATGTAGCTTTCATCAGAATTATCTAATGCTTGTTTTCGGCATTTCAAATAATATCTAAACTGAAGAAGTTTAGACATTGAAGCATCGGAACACGAATACAAGCATAGTCCTGTACAATATATCGCTTGACAAATGTCGCATCTTGGACCTTCAAACATATTTCTGTAGTCACTGTAGAGACTCGCTAGTACAAACATTTTATGACTTTACCAAGTTAGAAATCAAGCAAATCTCTGAAAAATACGGGGAGAAAATACGAACACAAGAGAGATTAGTAGTACTGGGGTTAGCCAAAATAAACAAAAACAAAAGCAAATAAAAATAAATAAAAGAAAGTATTAAAACTAAAATTAACTAAAGTGGTAATCAAAGTAAAAACATTCCCCGGCAACAGCACCAAAAACTTTTTTGCTGAAAATCGTACCGTAAGCTCACGGGTCGCGTTCAAGTAATAAAGTGGACCTTAATAGTCCGGATTGTCGATCACACGAGGAATGTATACATTAGATTACGCACTCTAATTGATTTTAATTCTAACAACAAAAGAAACACACAATAAAAACATGATTTTAAAAACGATAAATAAACTAAAAATCAACTAAATAAGAAAATAAAATGTCTTGGAAATTTTGGAGGGAAAAACGTGGTTGGAATTTACGATGTTGCTTAACCTATTATTTCATTAATATCAAATCAATTATGCACTGATGTAAATTACCAAAATGCATAGTTAGACCCGATTTTCCTGTTTTAGTTAATACCCCCCTTTCGAGGTCATATTAACCCTAATCGACGTATTCGTACCGCATATCTCTATGTCGATACAAATATAACCAATTGCATGAATTTTTGTGAAAATACTCAACGGGTCACCTAGAGTAGGTGTATATTTCTATATCACCTAAACGCGCAAAAGATATACTAATGCAAATCCAGGGTATCGATTATTTCGGTCTAGTAAGTGCAACAATTTCTCAATATTCACACAAACTACCTAACAATTCCATCTAGTGATCAATTAAATGAAATCATTTTAAACATGATAATAAATACACTATGATTTTGATAACAAATGCATTTTTCATTCATTCAATATATATATATATATATATATCGATAATTAATGAAACAAGCTAAGTTAAGTTAAATCACAAATTCCAACACAAAATATTTAGCTCATTTTATAAAGATGATAACAAAGAGATACATAATACAATACATTGCAAACTTGGAAAATGAATGAAGGAATACAAAAATAGAGATACAACCCTTTTTTAGTGTAGATTTGAATTCCTCCAATGATTTCTCCAAGTTCCTTTGATCCTTGATCTCCTTGCTATCAACTTATCTTCCCCAAAACAAGTCAAGAACATTAACTAAACTAGAGAAATAAAAGAAAACTAGAAGAGAGAAAGGAAAAAACTAGAGAGAAAAATGGTAGAGAATAAAAAAGAAAAAAAATTAGAAGTCTAATCCTAATAATAAAAACGTCTTAGCCCTTTGATTTTTATGGAATAGATATTTTCATTGCTTAGTCATTAAGTCATCTAAATATCTAGAGATAATTGCAACCAAGGTCCCCAATGTTTTGGAAAATAAACAAAATGGTCCCAACCCTATTTTTCACAAAACCGGTTCCAACATGCCAAAATAAATTAATTTGGTCCTATTTGCAGCTAAGTCCTCCAATATTTGCGCACTAGGTCCTTCATCTTTGATCCTTGTACAATTTGATCCCAACTTCACAATTTTGTACATTTATTGTCTAAATTCTCTATTTCAACCTATAAACATGAATCAACCTACTCATTTACGAAACCACAATCAACTTACGTGCATAAATACTTTACGTTCTGCATGAATAAGCAAAAAAATTAACTAAAACACATAACATATTCATGATCCGTAAACTAACACGTGTCCTCAATAATATATATCATTGCCGACAAGGTTATCTAACTCACACAAGTATGCAAAATAAAAATAAAAATAAATTATTATTATTTTTTAAACATGTACACAAATCACACAAAATAATAAAAAATACACACAAATCACACAAAATAATAAAAAATAAATATTAGGCAATTAGATAATTTATAATACACCCCCAAACTTAAATTGAATATTGTCCACAATGTAAAATTAAAGAAAAGTGAGGAAGACTTCCCTGAATTATCTGCATTGCCTATGACGTTTTAGTGCTTATGATGCTGGATTTGATGGATGCTTCTTTTATATTCTCCCTCAAACTGGAGATTTATCCCGTTTTATCCTTGTCAATGTTGGTTTGAGTGTTTCGCGACGTCATGTTCCTGAAAAATCAAATTTTAGATATTAAATAAATGGAACGTGGGTTACTTAGCTCAAACATCTAATAATCAACTTAATTACCCAAAGATCTAGGGAAAAAGGAGATATGGATGATGGTTCCTAAATAAACTATCCTTTAACACGAAAGCAAAATAAATAAAAGGGAAGAAAGCTTAGATTGCCTCCCAAGAAACGCTTCTTTAACGTTATTAACTTGACATTAGCAATTCGCATCATGGAACTTTAAAAAAAGATTTTGATTCCTTGCTCATTTTTCTTCTTTTGATTTTGTTTCACTCTTCATTATTTTTCCAAACTTCAACATTGTCCTTTTCAATGTAATAAGATTTTTCCATTCCATCCAATTCACACTTGACAATGTAGACTTCCACTTCCTCATCGGATTTTATCACAAAATCAATTTCTATACAATCAATGGATTTGAACGAATGTACATTGCTTTCATCTTCATTGATTTCTACTTCTTCATTCGGTTCCTTTGTGATCAAGTTATCATTCACTTTAAGCTCCTCTACTATTGTTGAAATTTCTTTGGATTGACTGATCGATCTGCATTTTGGATCCACAACCCACGGGCAATGAGAAGTCTTTCTTTTCAACTTTTTCAAGTGGATTGTATTTCTACATTTTGAATTCATTCGAGTAACTACAATCTCCAATACATATGTTGAGCTCTTCCAACTGGCAAGTATAGTACTTTGCAATTACCATCTCGTTCAACAGAGGATGACCATTTCCCACAAGTACGATATCCTCATCCTAATTGACAGATACATAATCTCCCAAATGCATGTAGTCTTAATCAGATTTGTCAATTGTTTGTTTTTAACATCTTAAATATTGTATGAACCTTAGAAGCTTTACCGTACTGGAATCAGTGCGTGTATGCAAACAGTGCTCAGTATAATACATCCCATAGCAAAGCTGACAAAATATATCTTCTACAAGCACGTTGTTTTTATCCATGTCGATATTGCTTATTGCAATTGATATGCTCTCTTACCATTGTTAGATTCATGCATATACTATTTAATAGTACCTAAAAAAAATACCGAAGAGATCATGGTAGTAGCCAAAATTAACAAAATAAAAAAAATCTAAATTAAAACAAAGGTTAGTTAGTAATAATATTAGTAAAAATCAAATAAAACAATCCCCCCGGCAACGACGCCAAAAACTTGTTACACGTTTTCTACAACGTGATTTATGCCGCAAGTATATGGTGTCAGGTTTTGTAATATAGTAATAGAATTAAGAGTGTCGAACACAAATGGATTGTAATTTAATTTTGTACTAAGTACTATAATTATGTAGCCTTTATTTTATCTAGGGGTGGGTGCGGGTCGGTTCGGTTCGGTTCCAGAAATTTTCGGGTATTTAGTAAATGGAACCGTCGGTTCCAAATATAATTTTGGAACCGTTCGGGTTATATTACTAATAAAATTTCGATAATTTATATCAATAATTCATTTGCTTTAAACCTTCAAGTTTACATAAAAATGAAATATAAATTAGAAGTCATAAAGATAAAATAATTTTAAAGTATTGATAATACTTACCAACTATTTAATGTAATCATCAGTTGCTTGACTTTTCATACAAACTACTAAGAAATTATACAAGAAAAAATTAAAAAAACACAACTAACAAATATAAATAAACTCTAAATTGTTCAATTAATAAGATTTAATAAAAAAAATTATTAATTTGTTTAGAAAAAATGAAAGAAATTGATTTATCCAATATTAAAAAAAATCGGTTCTTATTCGGTTCTTGGTCTAGAACCGAGAACCGAACCGATCCAAATCATTCGGTTCTCGATTCGAATACCTGTTCGGGTATTTCATTTAAAAAAACCCGCACGATTCGATTCGGTTCGGTTCGGACATTTTGTTCAACCCTAATTTTATCTAGATGAGTTATTTATGAATCAATATTGTCAACTAATCCAACGATAATTTTGGTGATGAATTCAATGAATACAAATTATATGAATTGAGTCAAGATGGAAAAGTCTAGGGAATGATTTCAAATAACTATCAATTATGATTTTCAAAAACTTAGTTATCTCTAATAAATTTTTCATATTTATAAGCAAGAACTCTAATATAATTATATCTCTTCTCTCGAGTGTCGGATAAAAATTAATTTCAATATCTCTATTTCGAATTAAAATCTAAAAATTATCAAGTTCATGATTCTTTTATGGAGTAAACTTCATAGATCATATACTTTCTCTCGAAACCTATAAAATCTATGTTGTCTTAATCTTATGACCGAGCTTAAATTCCCCTATCTCGAGTGTCAAAATTGACTAACATCTACTCATTCAATTAGTGACTAATTAATTGAAAGCATTAAAATCATAACACAAATAAACGGAATGGAAAGTTTAATAGAAATAACTAAAATAAATTCAAATCATACTCTCAAGTTTTGGTTACAATCAAACCTTAGAAGACTAGTTTAGTTCATGATAAGAAACATGAAAATTATACAATTCAAAATAAACAACGTAAAGAAGAGAATAGAAAAAATTAATTTTTGGATACATCTTCAATCTTCTTCCTTGATATTGTTCTTGTCTCCATTCGATTTCTTAAATTATGCCCACTTTGCTTCCTTCAATTGTGTGTTAAATTCGCCCTCAAAAGTGGTCTTTTAGGGTTGTATTTATATTATCATGAAATTTTGAACGGGTTGGAGTTGTATTGGGCCAAAAAAGAGTCCAAGAAATTCAAAAACATATTTCTTGCATGGCTGCGCCTTGGCTCCCATGATTCTATTGATTTTCAGCGATGGTGGCGCTGCGGCACCACTATTTCGGCGATGCGGCGCCCGTTTTGGTTGGAGATTTAGTACTGCCCGTCCTTTGTATTTTTATCATAACTTTTCCTCCCAATGTCTGATTGAGGCGATTCAAGATGCGTTAAAAAGATAACTCAAATGGCTACAATTTTACGTCAGATATCATTTTTCAATTCAAACGTTTCAAAAATGAGTCTCAATATGAGATTGAAAATCTGTAGCATAACTTTTTCGGTTGGAAATTAATGTGTGATCATACTTTGCATCTATTTCGTCCATTTGATTCTTTTTTCATCGAATTGGCTCCAAACACTCTCAAATCTTCATTTAGCTCCTACACAACTTTTGTGTATTTTCACTTTAGTTCTCTAACTTTGGATCTCTTACAATTTAGCCCCGTTTATCTAATTTGCCAACTTTTGCTTATTTCCTTCAATTACATTAATCTATATCACAACATCAAAACATACATTAAAACGCCCTAAAACTCTCTCAAGGATAACAAAATAAAGAATTAAGTGGTATAAATATCATGAGTATAGAACACTCATTAGTTTGGAGGGGAAATTGAGGAATTTTTGAACGAATGAACGAACGGATTGAGTTCGAAACTAACATGCTAGTTATTTACTCAACTTTATATCTGTTAGACAAAGGTAGCTTGCACCAACGAATTCAAATTTTTTCCTATTTTGGAGTTGGGGTTCCTATTGTTCTTCTTGCAAAATCAATTGAATTAGGGATTAAGGTTAGGGGTGATTTTTGGGGATTCAATGTGGTAAGAAATTGTAAATGGTTTGGAAAAGTATGTTTTCAATTGATGAAATGGAGCTGAGTTGGCAAATGAGTTTACATTTGAAAGGAGTAAACATGACGTATCATATTTTCATAATCCATGCTAACATTAAATGAAATTGTGTCCGTCCAGTAAGTAATGGACAATGACGGAGCAAAGTTCAGTGACTAATGGGACACTTTCGAATATTCGGTGAGCAAGTCATGACATGGTGCACAGTTCGATAACTATTGAAACATTTAAGTCTATAAAATTTCAAAAAGAGTAATGTTATTTATCATCATAATGATGGAATATGGACAATTCATTATTCCTCACATTTCTCTCTTTTCTCCCACTCTCTTTCATTAAAAAAAATGAACTGTCGAATCCCATTATTTCAGATGGACTGTCATATAACCAATATTCCATCACCATAATGATAACTACCATTATTCTTTCAAAAATGTTAGATATACACTCCAAGTGTACATTTATTTTGACATTTGACATGTTGTTAACAAGGAATTGGAGGAAAAATTATTTAAGGGATATTTGATTATCATTTTTACCAAAATACATTTTTGTTTATTTTTTTCAATCACAAATTCTTCTATTAAATAATATTATACACAAACACCTAAATAATTTAAACCATACTTCCTCCCTTAATTTACTTACTCCAAACTACATTCTTAAAATATAAGGCTCACTTTAGGTGTTGCCATAGGATGATATAAATGACGATGATAGATAAATTTTTGTATTTATCCTATCCAGCAGTTATGAGAGGCGACAGGCAAACCAAAACAAATTAGAAAAAATCTGATACTGTGGTGAGTAATATGGCGAATTGTTTATGGACCCCTCAGTATCGAATTACTTCCCCACACTCTGATCGCTTTCGGATCTGCAATTTCCGTCAACCAATTCTACTCCCCGTTGGTAGAAATCGTAATTATACACACTGCGCCAGCATACGTTGCGGCTCCAACAACAACAGCACGAATAATCAAACCGAAACAACTGGTATTCAGCTTTACAGAGATATTGAGAGGTATGTCCCAATTCTATTTCATACCTAATTCAATTTCTTCAGCTTAAGATTTTTAGAGTGCTATTGGCTTATGCAAATTATTTGTATTTTTTTCCTTTCTGGAGGATTTTCGGGTTCAACGTGGGTTTATTTCTCGTAATAAATGCATTTAAGAAGAAAGAAACTCACTAAGATAACGTTTCATATGAATAACAAGAAAACGCTGGAAAGGAAAGGAAAGGAAAACAAAAATAAAAAGGAGTTATGAATTGTTTTGTTGCTTCGTAGGGCTTGTTCGGTTGTTGACCCATAAGAAATAGGAGGATTTTTAATGTACTATTTAATAATCTACAAAAATGCAACTTTTGTGAATGTTTAGTCAGTCTGGGTGTCAAAACTGCAAAATTTTAGTTTCCACAATCTCCCATAATCCCATTTCACCTGCTCAACATACGCTGCCAGCTTCCCCAAACTCTAGTGACCATCTATCTACCCATACAACATAGAATAACGCAGTATCTGAAGTTTCACAGGGTGTTGAATATTTTATCTTGAAGTTCCATTCGTCTTCATTTTACCACATTGTTGACATACAAAATGAGGCCATGTAAATGGTCCAAGAAATGAGGCACATATAAGGAATTTGAAGGATAGGCCCAAATGAGACCATTGTGAAATATAGTGAAGCCCATAAGCGAAGGACTATTATTGCCCAAACCTACAAGACTCCTAGGGTCTGAGCGAATGAAGTACCTTATCGTCGCTCACAGCGATAGTCCCATTCTCGTTCAAGCCTTTGAGACGCCCAAGATTTGAGCGAACATATCGTCCTGTTGTTATTTAAAGCGGCGGTTGTTGAATCAATTATTAAGCAATCTTATCGCATTCCATGATCCAAGAATATCGATTACAAGCAGTTGAAAGAGGAGAGTAGTGGCAGCAGTTTAAAAAGGCAGTTATTTGACACGTCAGCCATTATGTAGCAAATGGGTAGTTATAGAGCGACAATCAGTTTCCAAACGGTTTTACAAAGAAACTGGCGAAAGAGTATAAAAGGAAAAGAAGACATAGAAGGAAAGATCCCGAATCAATCATTCTCAAATAGAGAATATGTAATTTCATTTCTTTTAATTCTTATCGTCAAACTTTCAAATTACTTTGTGTGCTTGTGTCCCTTGGAGGCATTCTGCTTCTTCTTCATTGTAATCTTCATAAATAAAGCACCTCTCGTTAGGACTTTGTTTCAAGAGGTTTGTTCCTTACACAATCGTCTGAACCATCTTTTAATTGTTAGTGAAGCTCGATAAATCCGCGCGAAACACACATAAAACATGCTGAATTGCATTTCGATTGAGTTATTTAAGCTCCTCATTTCTTTCCTTTAATTCTAATTTCAGTAAAAATCACCAAGTTCAATTAGTTAAATTCTCTGTAGCTCGGACACTTCAATTAGGGTAGCGTATCCGTGTCGGACACGAGTCGATACCGATACTTCTCGAACACTCTACCGTAATCATTTTTCTTTTTATATTAGAAATATTATATATTGTTATTCAAAGTTATTAGCAAGTAACAAATAGATACTCATGTTTAAAAGATTTTAACAAGAAAAATTAATAACAAGTATAGAACTAAATTTATATTATATAAATGAAAATTTTTAAGGATTTAATCAACGTGTCGTATATGTACTTTTTAAAACAATCGTGTGTCAGCGTATTCGACACGTATAGTGTCGGACACACGTGTCCGTGTCGGTGCATCATATGTTAAATTTAAGTAAACCATTTTGTAGTTTATGAAGTATGGGAATCAAAGTAAATAAGAATCGAATCTGTAAGTGAATGAAAATGATTTTGTAATTATTATAAGATAATGAAAACAGGTTCGAACAGGAATCAAGCTTCCCCTTCTGTAATAATTTTCAAATTTCCCTCTGTGTTTATTCCTTTAGTGGGTTTGATTTCTGCTGAACACAATAGGAAATACTCTATTGCCTTCCTGTATGAGAAATTAAATGAGGTACTCATTGTATCAGTGCCATGGCGGGTAGGATAAGATACTACAAATGACTATTATCAAATTTTAGATTTTCTTTGTTGCTATCTCTAAATAAAATTGATTAAACTATGATTTATGTTGATTTACGGACAGAGTACTTACAGAGACGGTAAAGCAATTTCAAGATGGAGGTAATTCAGGAGACTGGAATGAAATTGAGGTATACTTTGGTATTGTTAAATGATTATTTGTACAATGCTTCATCCATGTAACAATAAACTAAGTAAATTCAGAGCTTGCTAAAATGATGCTTTCATGACTAGTCTATTTTAGAAGATAGATTGGCTTTTTAGACTTCTTTTGGTGCTTTTTATTGATTTTTACTCCTGGAATACCATGGCATGAAATGAATCCACTTTTTTTTTTAAATTGCAATTATAAGTACATGAGAAACAGCTGGTGTAGAATTGTTTGCTGAAACATCAATAAGTACTTGAAAACTTACTGCAGAAATAAATATTAATAAATTTAACTGTTTGAAGTTTTTAATTAAAGAGAGAGGTCTAGATTTGTATAAGAGGATGGTATAGATCAATAATAATTATAAAAGCAAATGATGGTGCATTCTTTGAGATGCTTTATGGTTTGCTTGTCTTATGCCATTTCACAATTGCAGTAAGTTACAAGGGCAATTTTACTATTGATGTTGAGTTGGGGAAATGCAAAGGAAAATAAATATGCAGCATTGCCCTTCATGGAGGCTCCCTTTCATATCCCCTGAAGAAAAGCAAAGAAAAAAAAACATAGGAGGTTAAACATTAAGGTGTGTATTTTTATAATATTGCTGAAAATATTTCCATGTGTTGTAGGGAGCATGGGTTTTGAGACCAAGCAACTCCAAATTGAGGTCAATTGTACATTTTGTTGGGGGCATATTTGTTGGGGCTGCACCACAACTAACCTACCGCTTGTTCCTGGAACGCCTTGCGGATAGGTGAGTAGTTTTCTCACTGATAAAGATTTTAATTGAGTCCATATTGTTTTTACAATTAGGTAGGTATTCATTTTCCATCTTCACAATAAATCGTCTACTATGATTAATATATGAATACAGCATATCTCTTCTGAGTTCTGACATAATTCTGTTGTTTATTATCATATTGCCTGGGTTCTGATATCATGTAGTGTCGGATGTTACTGATGGGTTAAAGCTTGACATCTGGCTTTGACTCAACAAATTGAATTCTTCTGATCATGTATTCTATCAGAAGTCCTTTTCTTACTTCTATTTATTCCTTTTCTGGTATGTTATTCATCCTTTTTAAGAAATGGGGAAATTAGTTACTTGCTTCTTGCACATTTTATGAGGCAGGGGTATATTGGTTATTGCCACACCTTATGCGGGTGGTTTCGATCACTTCCTCATTGCAGATGAAGTTCAGTTTAAATTTGAGAGGTGTCTTCGTGTTCTCCAGGAAACAGTAAGTTTGAATCCTGAGAGTGCAGAAATTTTCAATTCCTAGTCCAGGGTGTGTTATTTGATTTGCTTTCTTTCTCAGGTAGAGGATCTTCCTACTTTTGGGATTGGGCATTCTCTGGGATCAGTCATTCATCTTCTGATTGGTTAAAAAATTATCTTTATAATCCTTCCACAGTAATTTCAGATTTGCTCATCTTCAATTGATTAAATTGTTGATTGACAGGCTCAAGGTATGCCGTGCAAAGAAATGGGAATGTCTTAATGGCATTCAACAACAAGGTACTTCAATGCTTGCACTTACAATCGTGAAGTCTTCTATCAATACTATTTGCTGAGTCTATAGTTTACTGAATTTGTTTCAGATTTTATCAGAGCGTGTTTGGGTGGACTTAGTTCTAAAAAATAAGCCACAACCAATGGCTTATAAATAAGCCCCAAAATAATCCACATGGCTTATTTGAGAAGTCTGATATTTAGATAGAGCATGTTTGGGTGGGCCTATTTCGTCCAATTCCTAGATAACCCTAAGGTTCTAACTCCAAGAAGCCCAAGTGTGACTTTGTTGCATGTCAGAGTTCTACAAACTGGACATTAGCAAACTATTATTATTGCTCGAATATAATTCTTTTTCTACACCTTTATCCATGTTGAGAACAGTTTTTACAGTCTTTAGTCAGAGTATATGTTATTTGCTAGCAGTGACACATTGATCTATTTATTCCTTCTCAATTCCCATTCTTCAGCGATGTGAAATTTACAAATCGATTGTACATGCTACTTTCAGGAAGCCAGTATAGCCATTCCATTATTCTCACCTGTTCTTGTCCCAATGGCCCAAGGTATTGGACCATTTCTATCTCAATTAGCCTCATTGCCAACAATTCGCCTTGGGGTAAGGATCTGAATTACACTTTGCAATGGTTGATCTGAACATTTTATAATGTTGAGTAGTTCAAGTATCCAGTCCCTTTTTCCTTCCCTTTCATTTTCTCAACAACAATAATTATAAACTCATGAACATTTTTTGTTCCTTTAAATTTGAAACTTGCAGGCTGAGATGACTATGAAACAATTGGAGAACCTTAGCCCTCCCATTATGAAGCAAGCTTTTCCTTTGGTTGAGCAGCTTCCTCCACTATACATGGACTTGGTTAAAGGGAGGGAGAATTTCTCTCCCAGACCAGAAGAAACTCGACGATTGGTATGTCTAATCTCACACTTTTAGCATTAATGAATGGTAGCACTTATCTATTGATGTGTCTGTTTGTGTACAGCTAAATATTATATTATGTGTACCAGCTTGTTCCATTTCCAAATTCGTGTATATACTTTGGGAGTTAATTTAGGTTGGATTCTTCACATTTTTTGTCTAGGCATTGGAAGATTATTGAAAATTTAGTTAATTCCATTTTCATAAAAAAGTTAATTACCCTTTTTTACTACCTACCTCTCACACTTTGTTTTTGGCTATGAAACTTTAGCACCTTGTTTATCTCACCACCTGCACTTAGAGTTTCCATAGAAAGGAAGAATGTGCTGAAAAATGTATTAAAAGTCGGCCATAGGATTAAGCCACGTGTACTATAATGATGTTAAAGGATGCTAAAGTTTACTTGGCCTACTTCAAATAGTTGAGTAATTGACCTTCACTAGACTTTCCACAGTGACATCCGCAATTTGTTAGCTTTTTTATTAGATTTGATGTCACCGGAATGTTTTGGATGATAGTGATTTATACACAAACACAAGGTTAATCAATTTATGTTGTGTTCAAGCATTCCTTTTTTAAGTTAGACCGACTCCTTTTACTCATCAATACCAAGTCACATTTTATTTATTGTAGATATCTTGACACTGATTGCTTTAGGAAAGAATTCTCAGCTGGCTAATCAACTCAGAATTCGTTTTTGATGTCAATCTGGTCCAGTTTGCCAATTACGGTTAGCTTCAAGAGATAACAAACTTGGACAATATTCATCTTTGCAACTAGGGCAAATGTTTATTGGCCCCTGTTTGTGTACCATTATTCCAAAAAACTGTTTGCTACAGTAAGATTCGCCACCACACATTCTCCCAATAAAATATTCTACACAAAAACCAATAAAGTTACTTTAAATTTCAACTACACATTCTCCAAAAAATACTATTCATTAATCTATTTTTCTCCCAATAATGGGAGACAAACACCCCTTAGTAATCAATGCTATAGACCTGAATGAAATCTTCAGTAACCAGTCTTGCCTTATACCTCTAGATAGAACCATCCACCTTGTATTTGACAGTGAAAAACCATTTGCACCCCACTCGATTTTTTCCTCTAGGTAAACTGACGAGGGTCCGAGTATCCATTCTTTAGGGCTCTTATATCCACAATAAGTTCTCTCCACTTGGAATAAGTAAAGCCTCCACTATATTTAGGGATAGGATGCATAGTATAATGCCTTAAATGAGACCAATAGGTATGTTCAAGTTATCATAAATAAGACCAGACATGGGAATATAATTAATTGATCCTGTCTCAGGTTCTTGGCTCAAGTTCTTGGCAGTGTGAGGGAGCAGGTTGAATATTAGTATCATTCAGATTCTTCTGCCTTGAATAGACAGGTAGCTCGGACTATTGTTCAAAAATAATCCTCCTGAATGTGACTTTGTCTGAGGTGATCCAAGGTTTGAAATTAGACTAGGTGGGCTTAGATGGACTGTTTGAGGACTCGATATTTGGGAAATGGGGCTTGATGTTGGGTAAAGACAGGAGGAAAGCATTTCATAGGCATGTGATCAAAGCTGACTCTTGTGTTGATCCTTTGAAAACTCGCAAGTGCACGAGATCGTGGTCAAGTAATATAATGATAAATAGAGTGTCGAACCTACGAGAATTATGTGTTTGATCGAGTTAAAATTAATTTCAACTTTAATAGGATATAAAATAAATTTTGTGATTTTTTCTATACTAATACCTAAATTATCAATTAAGCTAATGAAAGAAAGGAAATGTATTTTTCAAATATGTGAGATACATTGCTAAGATGTGGAATTTCCCTTATTATTCCATTTTTAGTGTGACGATTAAAGTGATAATTTGAAATCATTCATGTTGATCAATGTTCCTAATTTAATTGAAAGCCTCTCTCGATAGCAATCAAATTTATTCCCCTCATGTGATCATTCTATCTCTCGATGAAAGATGCAAACATGATAAATGTATTAAGTATTAACAAGTGCTAGAACACCTATTGAAATCATATAAAACATAGAGATATATCTCTATCCTCTATAGAACATTACAATGTTTATTATATTGTATTTAACCGCTATTGTCTCTCTCGATAATAATAAAATCCATTAACAATTCAATCGGTGATCAAACGATTGAAAAGAACGATAAAAACGATAACAAATATCCACAAATCAAATCATATTAAAGTCAAAATAATTAATTAAAAACTAAAAATATCATTACAATAGTTCATCTCATCCTAGCAATGTATAAAACTAGTATAACATATTGAAATTACAAGAAATCATATTTAAGTGAAAAGACAACTCGAATTTTTGATAAATTGAGAAGATAAAGATGAATCTTGAAATTTTAGATATCTTAAATGGTTTCTTGATGAATCTCTACTTGCGCATTCTCTTATTTGCCCAAAAATCAAGTTTGAATCTTCACTAGATTGAATTTTTGCAAGTTCCCTTTAATTCTCTCACAAAAATTATGAATTTTTCTCCTTTGATGATAATAATTATGAACATTTGGATTATGAGATGTATATGAGAGATCTCTAATATGTATTATGTTGTTAGATATTTGTAGGAGTAGAAAATTGGTTAAAAATTATGTCCAAATTGATTTTCAAAAGAGTTCCAATCGAATAAGAAAAGTTTCTTTCACGCATGTATTTTTTTGTTATTGCACAACAGTCCGTATTTTGGCCATAAATTTCTCTTCCGATATCTGATTGAGGCAATTCAAAGTGCATTGGAAAGCCAACTCAAAGGGCTGCAATTTTGCTAAAAATAGAAATTTTCCAATTCGGACGTTTACTATGCCAAAAATGGTTCTCAATTTTCGATTAAAAATTTGGAATATAACTTGTGCGATTGGAAATTGATTTTGATAATATTTCGATTATATTCCATTTCTTTTTGAGTTCTAAGTCCGTTCAATTTTCTCCTAGCAATCTTTAAAGTATGATCTTGTGTTCTGAATTAACTATTGAATATTAGCAATTTTGTCATCAAACTTTGGACTTTGTCCTTTTTCCTTGATTTTTCTTGTGTTTCTTCCAATTCCCCATTCAACCATTGAGTTTTACGTACATAACATAAGATACGACATTTTAAGATACAATTTGTCAAAAGAACTACCAAATGTCGATATTTTAGACCTTCAAATAAGCGTATTTATCATGTGTGAAGGTTGCCAAGATGCTTCATTTTTTGTGCTCATTCGTTTTTCCTTTTTCTTTATTGCTTTTTCTATGTGGTGTGTTTGCTTTATGCTTTAGATTGTAAATTGCATAGTACAAGTGTCTAAAGTCCAGAGTCCATTAATAGTGTGCTTGTGCTAGAGGATCGACACATCTCTCCGTGCTAACTACCTTTTCATTAACACACTGATTACCCTTGGACCTTGTTGAACTCTTCCATTCATTCTGCTTGCCTTAGTTTAAACTCAAAGGTAACAAGTCTATACATGGTGTGCTGTAAAGTGGCAGAAGTATCTCTCACTGTCAAGGTCTCAAATTCCTCCATCCTAGACAGTTCACGCTTCCATATTCAGTGGTAGTAGGGAGGGTCCAAGGAAGATAATCACATTTAGCACACTAGTTCCTTTTCTCTGAATTCACTTTTGGAGAAGAGAACTAGCTATCATACCATGTTGGATAGCTATGATGCCATGTTAGACCAACTCACCTAAAAACTTAAGTTATTAGAGGGCCAGGAATTTATTTAACACTATTTTGTCTTCAACATCACGAACTGACTCTTCAAGTCTCCAGCAGAATAATTTTTCACCTGTTCGGTGCCTCGAGCTCTTCTTGGCCCACGACTAGTCTTTCTCCTTTAAAAGTATTATATGAGTCCACTAAGCTTGCTTATTTGAACATTTGAAAACATAACTGCATTGCTCTCGGTACCTTGAAAACATAACTGCATTGCTTTTGGTACCAAAACACTTGCATAACCACAATGTCCATGTTCATTAAGGTTTTAATCTAGGCTCCTGACTTGACATGATGCCCGCTTTAGTAGGCTCACACTTAAAAGCTTACTCGAAATGCTATCAAAGATCATGATTCATAACTCATTGCCACCCAATTATAAATTAAGTCCACGTCACAAATCTTAGATTAAAAAACTGAATCCAGTGTGCATGTGAAGGAGTATATTGAAATTATAAATATAGATAAAATTAACGTGTTTCTCTCTAATAGTTTAACATTTTAGATGGGGTAATTCAACGTAGTATGAATTACTCTTATCTGTAACAACTTTAAAAAGAGATTGTACTATATTTATTAAAAATATTATTTGTTGAAGGAAGATGCCAACAAGAGAAACAGCTCAAAACACGAATTTCTTTGGGTGGTGTGGATTACTGTTGGATAATACTGCTATCGTGTTGTGGTTTGATTTCTTTGATGTATCTTCTTTTATTCTTTTAAGATTAGAATCTATAATATGATCCCTGGATGGATGTTATGCTAAGCTTAGGAAAGGTAAAAGTTTGTTTCCAAACATGTGTGGATATATTAATATTTCTTATTTCAAGTGAACGATTACTTATTTCTAAAACTATAATATGATCCCTGAATGGATGTTATGCTAAGCTTAGGAAAGATAGAAGTTTGTTTCCAAACATGCGTGGATATGTTAATATTTCTTATTTCAGTTGAAAAATTACTTATTTCTAAAGTAGCTATTACCTCAAAAAAAGTAACTTATTTTCAACTTTTGCCAATTAGAAAAATATTTATTTTATGAGCATGTTTAGGAAGTGTTTATAAGCGGTTTAAATTATAATAGATAGAAGTGAATGGTGGATAAGTTGGTAGTGCATGTGGGTCCCTTGACATGTGTGTATAAGAAGTGGCTTGAATATTTATAAACAATTCATAAATAGGAGCCAAACATAGGGTGAACCTTGCTTTATACTTAACCAAACATGTTCTATGTCATAATTGGACTTTAATGTTGAGTGTGCACATTATTGAATGTGACAGATTGGTACAAGCAGAGGTCATGGAACTTATTTTTTATATGACATAAATCAATTGCTTAATCTGCCGGCACAATCACTTCTGCAGTTTCACCTTTATTTGATCCCATATGTTTGTCATGGCTGTAATGCTCAACTCTCTTCCACCATCATAGCTCACCCATTCAATCTTAAGTTTGACAAATAACATTTCCTTTCATTGGCTGTTGCTTTCTCCATGGATCTTCTGTGAACAATGAGGAATTTCAACTTTGATTCCTTCGTATAAACAAAATACATCTCATTTTGGATTGTATATACATTTATATAGCCACTATAAAAGATCTCTCATTGAACGTGTCATTCTGTGATTCCAGATAAGATCTTACTATGGCATCTCAAGGAATCTGTTAATAAAGTTCAAAGAGGATACAATTGATGAAACTTCAACACTAGCCCAGGTTCTTAGCTCAGAGTCTGCCATTAGCTCGATGCTGGATATGTCCATTCGCTTGTTGCCTGGGGATCATGGGCTTCCGCTACACCAGGTGAAACTTCTAAATGATAATTGAAGCACTCGCCAATTCTTGTTTTATACTATGTGCACTTATATGCTCGTGCACACGAGAATATTTCTACACTGTTGAGCAATAATTAGCTGAATGTAACAAGGAATCATTAAAAATATGAATATCCAGGCTCTTCCAGATGTTCCCCCAGCAATGGCAGATGCAGTTAATCGGGGAGGAGAGTTTTTGGCAACTTTGACTGCAGGGACACCTTGGGAGACAGTTGCGAAGGACGTGGGCGATAACTTTGGGGTAGACTCAACAATTTTTCGTGCAGAAATTTCGAAGGAAATAGACCTTCTTGTTGATGTGATCTCATCCTGGATTGATTCTAGCAGCAATCCACGACTTCTAAGGCCACCAAGATTGTGAGCCAATATTATTGAAAAGGGAATAAGGGTAACATAAACTGCCAGCTGTGGTAACAAATACGTTTATATCCATTTTATTATGTGATCATAGGTTGTCCACCATACTTTTTCTGCAGATTCTGCTATATGTACAAGAACGTAGATAAGAAATTTGTAAATCTTGTTAACCTCAACCAATTTGTTTAGGTGTTAACCTATGCCCAAGAATGCTCGGGGACTCCACAAGGGTCAAAAGCGTCTTTTTGGCCATTCATATGTAGCAAAGATGAATTGTTGTTATAGTCTATTAAGATTTGGGTTCCATTTTAAAGTGTCAACCTTATTAGGAGTAGTTCAAACTCTTATAAATTTGTCTATATTTTTATTTTTATTTTTATTCGATGTAGGATTTTACCCCTTAATATGCCTCCGCAAGATGATGGCTCGTTTGAGCAGGTCAATCTTGAAATCGGTGTGCTCAATTTTTTTGAGTTTTAATCGGATCGAATTGTTCGTTGGAGTTTAATGAGCTCTGATACCATGTTAAGATTTGTGGTTTCATCTTAAAAGGTCAATCTTATTAAGAGGAGTAGTCCAAACTTTAATAAATTGATCTATGTTTTCATTTTTATTCGATATGAGATTTTATCTCTTAGCATGGTTAAATAAAACTTGCATAGGAAAATTATTCTTCAAAGTGACTGATGAAATTTCATTCCTCCAATTAATTAGTCGCGGAATAGTCATTAACAAGTGATTTACGTGGTGCAATAATTATGATGCTTAAAATTTGGAGTTGAACTACACGTACAGCCTGTGAAATTCACGGGCCACTCACATGCATAGTGGAGTGGGATTTTTTTCAAGTGGTAATTACACAAAATCATATTTTAAGTATTAAACTTTCTAAAACCAGATTGGAAGTTTAATATTTTCAAAACCAGATTTTTTATTTTAATTAATATTTTTATAAAATAAATATTTTTACTACCCTAATTCATTTCCAAAAAAAAATTTATTTGCTTTCTCTCTCTACCCCTCCCTCCTTCCTCTCCTCTCGACCTCTTCCCCCTTCCTCTCTCCACTTCTGCTGCCGGCGATAGATATTAATTCATCTAACCCAAACCTAAAACCCTAAGTTTATTCTCTCCTTCCACTCCCCTCTCTCTCTTCCCCACCTTCTCTTCCCCGCCTCTCTCTCTCTCTTCTCTGGAGACACAGATGCTGCGACCACCGGCATGGCAAGATGCTGCTACGATCGCCGTTGGAGACATAGAGATCGACCACTGCTGCGAACTCCCGTCGCGAACTCTTCCCCTCTTCTTTTGCTTCCCCGCCTTTCTCTCGTTTCTCTCCCATCTCCCTCACATAGCTGCCGCCATCGAAGACAGCAAAAGCCGTGGGGCAAATGGGCTGCGGAGATTCGAAACCCTTCCCGTCCTCTCTCTTCCTCGCTGTGCACATCATCAACGGAGTCGCTCGACCTAGCGACATTGTCGTGCGCAGTGGACTGTATCTCTTCCACTGCGTATGTAGTGGTGGTTATGTTGTGTGAGGTGATTGTGGTTGAGGATGTGTCGATGACACTTGGTGTGGGTTGATGTGGCTGGAGGTGGCAAATAGCAGTGAGAGGTGAGAGATCGAAAAAATGGCAGTGAAGGAGACGATGGGTTGTGGCTATTAGTAGTTTGTTTGTTGATTTGGAGAGGTGATGGTGAAATTATGGTGGCCGACGATGTTGTAGTAAGTCGATTGAAGGAAGACATGAGAATAGACGGTGGTTATGGGGTGGTTTCTTTGGTGGTTTGAAAATGGTGGCGGCAAAAGATAGGACAACAGACGACTGCTGCACTATCTGGGGGAAAATCGTCGGAGCTTTTGGGGTAGTTGGCGGGTGGTTTGAAATGGTGGCATGTTTGTAGTTGGTGGTGGTACTGGCCGTCGAGGTGGTGGTAGTCCTCTCTTCTCTCTCTTCTGTACTGTCTTTTCTTTTCTCACTCTCTCTTCTCTCTAGCAGTGGACGGTGGCGGAGGGTTTGGTGTGTGTTGGACTATCTGTGACCTTAAAATTCTACAATTTGTGACTAAAAATTAATCCGTGACCTTAAAATTCGACAATTTGTCACTAAAAATTAATCTGTGACCTTAAAATTCGACAATTTGTCACTAAAAATTAATCTGTGACCTGTAATTTTTTAATCCGTGACCAATAAAATAATATGTGACCTTTAAAATTATTGATTTGTGACTATGAAATAATCTGTAACCTCCAAAAATTTTGATCTGTGACCGATATACAAATTGTGACCTATAAAAGTTTTGGACTGTGACCTGAGTTGTGACATGGGCTGTGACTTGTGAATTGGATTGTGACCTGGGCTGTGACTCGTGACCTGAGTCGTCGGAATCGGAGCAGTCGTCGGAAACGGTCACGGGAATCGGAGCAATAGCCGAAACAATCGACGGAATAGTCATCGGAGCGGTCGCTGGAATTGGAGTAGTTGTTGGAACGGTCATCGGAAGTTTGCCGGAGTAGGGCGGTGATCGGAACGGTTGCCGGAGCGGTAGGGTGGTGAAGGTGGCATGGGTTAATTATATTATATTAGAATTAAATATTTAATAATAAATTAATTTATTTCATAAATAAAAATTTAAAATTTTTTAATAAAAATCTGATTTTAGAAATTTCAAAGTTGTTTTCTTATTTTTGAAATAGGCTAAACTTATTCTCTTGAAAATGAAATTTTCCCTTTTTTCTATTTTTTATTCATGGGTAGGGCTTCCCATTTGAGAAGCCTGGGAATGGCTTGTGAAATTTTCCCTGTAGGTGGGGATTAACTCTAGAATTTCAGGTGTTCCAATAATTGTGTGCACTCCATCAGAGTTGGGAGCAGCATTGTTTGCGTTGGGAAGTAGGTAGTCATGATGCATGGTGTTTATCCGTTCTGTTAGCAGATGTTGCTGGCACTTTCAATCTGAGGAAAATTTGGTGGGACGGTACTATATGCATGTGTGCTTGGACCGTGTCTGTCCATTCATAGAACGACACTTTAGACTACAAATGTTCTCGAATCAATGGGACGCCGAGTGTGTTAACCAACACACTGTTTTTCACTCTTATTTTCTTGGTGTCGTGATTTGAATGGATAATCCTATCATTTTTGCATATATGAATGTATTACAAGTATTCTCATTGATTCGAGTCTTGGTGAATTCAGTGATTTATTATCTTATTTTGTTCTTTCTCAATTTTTTTATATTGTTAATACTTTTAATCATATCGAGATCCAAGAATACAAGCAAAGCTATGGAGAGTAAATTCATATTCACATAAGGGAAACTTTGCCTAACATCTTTCCATTAATAGCCATTATCGATCCCATGATTAAATTAAAGGGCATTCCATGTATTTTTTAAGAGTATTTACTTTTACAGTTCCAATAGAAGCTGACACTATAGACGAAATTTCACATCAAATGTAATTATGCTTCCAAACTAGGAAACAATTACACTCCTTTTTTTTTTTTTTTTTATACCCAGGTGTCCCAATTTTACCAAACTAAATCCTGGACCTCCAAGACCCTTACTCCTAGAATCTTGGATGAGGTAAATCGCGGGATATGCCTCAATTAGTTCTCAGATTCCCTTCACCAACTGTGCACTTCTGTGCACAAGGGATCATCCTCCAAAGTGATTGCTCCATACCAAATATATCTGGCCGCAGGTTCCCACCAGGATTCGAACCCTCACCCTGCCGCTGGAAACGAGTTATATGCTGATTGTTCCGCCAGTTGAGCTGTGTCCCGGGGGCAACTATACTCCCTTTTCTCTTCTCCCATGAAGTCGTCAAAGGGCAAATATCAATTATTTTCGTCATGCTACTTTTATAGAAGTGGATGATTAGAATAGCGAAATCTTCTACAAGTCTATAAATTAATTGAACAAATATTTCAAACACTATTATTTTTATACCTTTATGATTGTCTATGTTTAGGCTCATGTTTATAAGCACTTAATTTAATTTGAATTCAAACGCCCGAACCAATAAGTACTATTTACTATTCATTGCTATTTATTTATAATTTATGAACACTTCTCAAACATGATTATCTTTAATTTAACCATCAAATAGAGGAGAATGGAAATACGTGAACCGACACAACTGGACCCATTTGGCTAAGTAGTGCCTGACAAAATTTCTCCAAACAAAACCCGACCCATTCGACACCCTCTACACTGAAATATATTGCTATTATTTATAGTAAGAGCACATACAAGCGGCTTTTTATTTTTAAAAAGTATTTTGTACAAATCAAAAATTTCGTAGGTCACAAATTTGTTCGAGGTCACAAATCAAAAATTTTATAGGTCACAGTTTATTTTATTGGTCATGTATTATCAAATTATTGATCACAACTTATTTCTCGGTCATAAATCAAAAATTTTATAGGTCACAGATTAATTTTTTGATCACAACTTAATCAATTGTGAGTCACAGTTCGAATTTTAAGGTCACAAATGATCCAATTTTAAGTGTCACAGATGGCTGGCCACATGTAAACTAATGAGTCACATACCACCATCACCTCCAATATCTCCACCGCCACTTGCGACCACCCTCACAGGGTAGCCGACGACGTCACCACCACACGACCATCGATACTGCCACCAACAACCACCTCCACCCAGGGACGGACCCAGCACCCGGCGAGCCCCCGCGGCCGCCCGTGCTGGATCCGTCAGGACGATTTTTTTTTTTTTACAATGAATAAACATTTGAGATTATATACCTGGTAAGTTCCTTTTTATCCATATATTTCTTGTAGCTCAACTGGCAAGAACCTTTATTTTTATATGAGAGGTCCATGTTTCGAATCCATTTCATAACAATTTTATTGTGAAATATTTTAAATTCTACAATTTTTGCCAAAACCAAATGATATAGAAAGAGGATTCAAACCCCTAACCTCAAGGTAAAATGGTGAACACTTGACCATTGTCGCACTCATGGAATTTGATAATAAGTTTACCCGAATAATATATATTACAGTTTAGCGATTTTAATGTAATTATAAAAATTTGAACCCGTGTTCTTCCTTTAAATTATACAAAACTTGGCCACAATATCATTTAGTGAATATTGTTAATTTTTACAACATAATTATATATGTTTAATTTGAACAAAATAATTGTTATATTTAAATTTTAGACCTTGTTTGATTTTATTTTTTTTCAAAATACATTTTTTCTCTTCTTTCAACCGCACATTTTTCAGTAAAATAATATTAAATATAAATTCAAAATTTTTCCTTATTTTTAACCACGCATTCTCCATCAAATCACTATTTCAAATGCATTTTTTTGCAATAAAAATGGGCATCAAACGGGACTCTTAATATTTATTGCTGACAACGGTCGACGATCCACGGTCGCCCGTGCTGACTCGAAATCCTATGTCCGCCACTGCCTCCACCGCTACCAGAAACCATCACCACCAAACATATCGTTACAAAACCATCATTACTATTATAAAAACATTACAAACTGACAGAACAAATCAAAATCAACACCAATGGCGCCTCCACCACCACCCACCACAAAACGATTCAATTTTGTAACCATTCCATGAATCAAAAACAATAATCCAACTTCAGCATACTATAGTCTAAACTTTTGAATACTTCTACCTGATTTCCAAAATCAAGAAATGTAAAAACCAGTTTCGCCCAAAAACACGCTACCTTAAAAATTAGAAATGCCTAAATAGAGACGGACATTGGGGTTCTTTTACGACGGCGCCGCTTTAGATGTTGTGATGGGGACGAGAGAGAGAGAGAGAGAGAGAGAGCTGCAATGGCAAGGCAGCGGCGGATTTGGTTTGGGTTTGGGAGTAAAGAGACGGTGCTGAGATAGAATGGAAGGAGATGACGTTACACTGCAAATCGCTGTCACAACATTTGCGATCACGTCGAGTGGGTTGATGCAGCGACGAGGCGACAACGACAGTTTCAATTTAGGTTTGAGAGAGACGGCGGTGAGAAGAGCAAAAGACCACTGGAAGATATGAGAAGACCGTCGAAAAATATGGCGCATTCGCCTGTGAGGGAGAGAGGAGGAGTGAGAGAGAGAAAGAGTGAGTGAAAGACGGAGAGAGAGACGTGATTTAGGGTTTGAAAATTAATTTAACGGTGGGGTGAGGTGTATATATATTAATTTTTATAATATTATTATTATTTAATTAAATATAAAAAAACCTTTATCTATATATAAAATATCTGATTTTTGAAAATTAAAACTTGACATCTGATTTTTGAATTTAGATCTCCAAAAGTAGGGAATTGAGTCATTTGCACTTAAAAAATCTCTTGAAAATGTTTTAACATGTAACACTGCAAGAAAATAAAAAGTGCAAAAGGCAATTAAGATTTGAGTACCTTGGATAGATCTGAGCATGTACTTCACCAATTATTTTATTTAAAGCTGAAAATAAATGTATTTTGAATTTCCCAGGCCATCTCTTCGATGGATACAAGATTGGACCAAACTTACACCACAATTTGCGAATATGTAAAACAGTACAAGCATGTTACACAGCATTAAACACAAAGCAATATTATTCTAACGTGAAGAACCAAAAAGACTGCAATCACGGAACAAAATAAATGTGTAGTTCATATACAAAAGTAGTTTTAGGGTGAGTCGAGAAATAAAGCTTCGAGATAGTCATCAACATAAGCTAAGCATGGCCAATGATCAGTTCTAATGTGAACTAGAGTTGAAACCTCACCGACTTCCATTTGAAAAAGAAGATGGAATCTTGGTGGAAGAAATATCAAAATGTCAAGGTAACCGGCAACGGTTTTTCTAGTAATTGGTGGGTTTTGATTCTCGTTATCATCATCGAAATACTTGAGATAAAGGGGGCCCCCAGTTGGGCTGCAGGTTTTTATTGCATCATCATCATCCTTATCCTTCCAAACTATGTCCTTCATTATTCCCCCAGCCTTCACCATATCAACCAGTGCTTCACCAATTACACAAACAACAAAAGGTGTCAAATTACGCTCAACAGCTTGAATCAAATATGTCACGGGAACTTGAAGGAGTTTCACTGATCGAGTTCCATTGATTGCAGCAATCCCTTTTCCTCCTCTCAACACAAAGGTCTCCCGACCTGTGATTGATGATGGTGTACCACAGGCCTCCCACAGTGCATTGAACAAGTCTAAATGGTAACCAGGTACAGCTTCTCCTTCAATGTCTTCTGGAATAATAGCTTTGAGAAACATATCTTCGATTCCAACAGATATACTATGAAGCTGCCCTCGAATTATCTGACCATTTTCTGCATTAGTCTCAATGAAGACATCGACAAGACCAGGCATCGGTTCCCGCGGTTCCAGTTGTATAACTACAGGAGCTTCGAAGCTATTTTTACCTTCTCCACAACCATTTTCAGCAGGCATAATAATTTCTAAAGAATTACAAGTTTCACCCAATAAACAATCATTTTTGGGCGGTTGACCAACAAGAAAAGGGACTAGATATGATGGCATAGAGCCATATGGTGCAGAAGATGTAAAATTGAGAACCGTGGCGTATATGGCAGGAAGTGCATCTTCTACTTTATTACAAGGTAGCATATTGACTGCCCATTCGTGACTGAATGCCTCTGAATCAAATCTCAAACTACACAATATCTTAATCTTGAGACCTGGCATATGTCTATAATCAGGAATAAATGAAAAATGCCTTCTCAGGACCCTAACCATCTCTGAAATCTTTGAATCCATCACGCGCAAAGGCTCCTGCTGCTGATGAGTTTCGTCAGTTTTGGCGATAATATCAGTGCTTGTACTTGTTCCAATCTCTGTTTCCTCAGTAGAGGCAGGTTCATTATCCCTGATGCCGCCTTCTAAATAACTAGGTTTGCTGCAACTGATGCCTAGATTTGATAAAGGCAGGGACCACGACTGCTTTACTAATAAAGGCATCAGGCGCTCAACATGGATATAGGATGCAATATTGTGAGATTTCTTGAGGTCATATGAAGATCTGGGAGACTGAAGACTGAAGAATGAATTAGAATTAGTAGAAGGTGACATGCCAGGCAACTGCTCCCCAGTGTGCAGAATGTGCTTGAGCTTCTTCCCTGGTATACATACAAGCATTCGCAAGTAGAATCTGCAATATGTCAAAAGAAAAAATACATTGTGCATAAAAATAATGGAACAAGCACACGCCGTTCTCCCAGTCCCTGGGTTGTTTACTGCTTCAACTTCTTTTCCCGTAAGATCTTTCATAAAATGAGCTTACATATCGCAAACAGTGCCAAGAATATAAAGAAATAATTTTAAGTGGAGAGAGAAAATGTATGTTACCTCGAATTGTCACGAACCTCCAAATCAGGAAAGTGTAGACAAGTAAATGCAAGAAGATGAGACAATCCAAGGAATAAGCCAGAGCTATGGTGGTGAATCAGCATTGTTCGACAAACACTGAGAACTTTACTTCCCAGGCCCCAAGATTTCAACCCTGTGTCAGGACCATGTCTCTCTACAAGGAAAAGCAGGAACTTCATGAGAATCTCTAATAATCCAATTGGTGAAACTTTATTATTTTCAGCAATTATCTCAAACAAGGGGAAGTAAGATCCCAATCTGTAGTCTATTTTGAGTTTTTGAAGCAAATGCTCATCTAATGTTTCAACAAGTTTATCTCCCAACCACCGATGTTTGTGGCATCCCAACAAGCGGTTGACGAAAGCAAGAATGACAGATACTAGTCCTTGATATTCAGAAGTTGAGTCCACAAGCATCCTCTGCAGAACAAAAGTTGGATATCATATTATTGCAACTTCAAGGGATAGATAACAAATGAGCCACCTAATAAAACACTTTGCCTATTCTTTTCCAAGGATACAAAGAAAGACTTCTAATTCAACTGCATACAAGTTGCAGTTATAGAAATCCGAAAAATACACCGGATAATTATGATTGATTTTTCTTTGTACCATATTCAGACCCCTCCTTAGTTAGATAGTCCATAATTAGGCTGATTTCTTTCTCTCCTAATTGAGAGGACTGATTCTTGGCCGACAACCTCTACCGTCAACACGCGAGGTCTTTGTCGAAGTCAGAAGGTTGTTGACTGATTATGCTGAAGAATGGGAAATCAATTAGGCCTACTGGATTAGATGGTTCGGCCTTTATAGCAAAGGGATTTGGGCTTCATGGGTACAATTGTACAAAGAACTTGGGCTGATGCCTTAATTTCTAGAAAAATATTAAATGGGTCAAAAGTATTTGGACCTGATGGGTCAGCCCAAACATTTAAAGGAGCAACAAACAATGGATCAGGCCCAAAAATAGCAAAGGTAATGTCCATGATGTGAACATTGTCGAAAGTCGGGACATAAAGAAATACTCGTTGGGAAATACAAAGGAAACCAGCTGGTTGAAAACTAAGACAGAATACCAAAAATCACGATTACCAAACTATGGTTGATTCCATGGAAATAAAAAATAATCCCACAAACAACTCTATAAAATGTTCTCCAATTTCCAAACATTTAGTCCATCAAGTTTATTTAACTCACAAAGGTAATTTTCTAAGAGCATTAAGTACCACCACTCAACTCAAAGCTCATTATTGACTCTAGTGCATCTGATCACATAACAGACTCTTACCATCTTTTTTTCCTTGACCTTCTGTTCATAATTCTCTTCCCCCAGTAGCCCCATAATTCATATTCAAATCCAAGCCTGATTTCTACACATCAAGATCTCAGTCGAAAAGAGAAGGATTCAAACCCTCGGCACGAATAACTCATAGCAATCCGACACTTTAGTCTAGGGTTGGACAAAACTCCCGAACCAAAATGGACCGAACCGGACCCGAACTGAACTGGATCGAACCGAGCGGTTATTCGTAAGTTAAATACCCGAATGAGCATCTGAATCGAGAACCGACGGATTTGGTTCGGTTCTCGATTCTAAATCGAGAACCGAAGAACTAGAATCGAGAACCGAATAAGAACTGAATCTCTATAATTTTTTTAACTTTTAAAATTGAATTATTTTAATTTTTTCTAAACAAATTAGCAAATTAACTAATTTAGTGATTAATGCTCCAACTCCCAAGCCAAGCCCATGCCTAGATAGCCCAACCCAACCCAACCCAATCCAATTTCTAAATTCAATTGATGATTAAGTCAAATAGTTGGTAAGTATTAGCAATATTTAAAAATATTTTACTTCTATGAATTTTAATTTATATTTCATTTTTTTTATGTAGACTGCTTGAAGTAAATAAATTATTAATATGGATCACCGATATTTTAGTATTAGTATCTACTTTTTGGTATTTGTATACATTGGTGAATTAATTTTATTGGACAACTTGTTATTTATATGTTTTTAAATTGGACTACGTTAATTTGTAAAAGCTACAAATGAACAAGTCCTTAGTTGTATTTATGTAGTGTTGTTGTAAATGTTAAAAAAATTAATTATGATATGAAACGGAATTGAACCCGAACGGTTCCATAATTATATTTGGACCTGACGGTCCATTTATTAAATACCGGATAATTTTGGTTCGGTTCGGTTCAGAAGAGAACCGAACCGAACTGGACCATTGCCAGCCCTACTTTAGTCCACTCAGCGTATGTTTGCAAAGTAGCTCAAACCCTCTATAAAGAGGGTCACTTCTTGTATTAATCATAGTTTCCTTATTGTCTTTGTAAACATATTAAGACTAGCTTACAACCTCTATAGAGAGTAGCATCATCAAGTAGTTTTTGCCTTTAGCCCTACAGGATAGCTTAATGAATAGATGCAATGAAGATGAGAACGAACTCTTCGTATGTATGGCAGTGACGGAGATCATGGATAAGTCATAAACCTAAGATTTTTGAGTAGGGGTAATATAAGTTGACACATATTTGATGGAAAATTTAGCCCCTGTTTAGTTAGATAAAAATAAAATCTTTAAAAATTTAAAAGTTAATGGAATGTGTCACTAAAAAGTTGTGGATTTCATGAAATGTGTGGTTAAAATTAATTGTTGACAGTTACTTAGATTTTAATCAACTTTTTAGCTAATCAAATAAGGGCTTAGACTTTAAAGACTTTTAGGGTGTGTTTGATTGGTATGGAAAATGCTAAAAGAAAATATTTCCCTTGTTTTGAGGAAAACAAAAGCCTACCTCCCCTAAAGAAAATGTTTGCCTCAAAAACAAACAAACTGGGCATCTTTTCAAAGGTTGAAAAATATTTTTCATAGAAAAAATGGCAATCAAACACTCAAAAAGTTGGGATTCGTGTGAAAAAAAATGCCATTTTCCATGGAAAATTTTCTAATTAAAAACACACCCTTAGAGATTTAAAATGACTAGATGTATTCAATAAAGATTTTTTACGACTTCATGAAAGTCTTGGGTATTTATAGGCTTTTATAGACTTGAAAACTCTTTAAAAGTCTTAAAAAGTCACGAAGTATTCAAAATGCCAACGACTTTTACAAAATCCTCATTACACTAACTTTTAAGCAGAAAGTACAAGCACCAAATCTCATAAAAAGTCCCATTCACCCCAAAATTTTGAAAGACTCTCACAATAAAAAAAGACCTTCAATCTATAATCTCTTTCTTTCTTCAATATTTCTCTTTCCACTTTCATTCTACGTCAAGACCATTCTAGTTGTTATAACACACTTGGTTTCAGATCTTGCAGAAAAGTAATTTCAAAATTATAATTCAACAGCTTAAGAAAAACTTGTACGCGCAGAAGATCCTAAAATTATTACTTCAAGAGACTGGCCTAGTTATAATCCATCTCCAATCTCACAACTCAAGCTCCCCAATTCTTTTAAGCTAAAAGAAAAGGAACTCCAGGATCCCAAAAGTCCACATGAAGCCACTTATTATTAGATTATTCAAACTGCTTAGTAGTTGACTGTAAATTCGCTGGTAAAATCCATTTTAATGTATTTTCCTGCTGACATTGTATCAAACGCTATTGGCCTAAGCATCAGTAAACCCCCCAAAAAAATGTTCTTCAGCCTCAAGATTTTAAATTTATTACTTCCAATACTTCATGAGATTGGTCTAGTTACTCTTAATCTTCAATCTCATAACTCAAGTTCAACCAGTTTATGAATCTGAATGAACACTCTACTACACAAGAAGCCTCTTATTAACATTAGATTACTCAAACTGATGAGTAGTCAATTGAAAATTGGCCAGTAAATGAATGGTAATGTATATATCTGGTGGCACTGAACAAAGACTCTTGGCTTGCGCTGATGTAAACCCTCAGAAGAAAATTATGTTTTAGCCTCTTATAAAAAATGATGAAGAGTTTACTGAGAGCATTCTAATATACAAGGGAGTTGTATGTTGCCCACTCTCCAATTTTAACAACAAACAAAAGGCTTATAGGCTCAGCACTTCTTAAAAAACAACCTCTATCAACAAACTAAGACTGGGCCCAAAATTTCGCCCAAAAAAAACCATTGAGGAGATAAAATTACAATTAAGGGCCTAGGCTGACGAGACTAGCTTAAACAGATTAAATTAAAGCCACATACTAGTATTGTCACTGTAACCCTCTAAATTTTCTATTTCCCAACTCAAAAACGTGAACAAGTAACAAACAACAACACATTTTACTTAAACTAGATTCATTGGCTTAAGAAATGAAAATTACATAAAACACATTTCCGGCTGTATGCATAGATATACCTGTAAGGTATGAAAGACGTTGGACTCCATGACAGAACGACCAGAAGAAGAATCAGTATCAGAATGTGGTGATGCACCAATCAGAAACTTATGGAAGGTCCTGAAAACCACGGCAGTTTCAGTGCTCCAAGGAGGCAACCATTTGAAAGCCGACATAGCAACAAGACCGTCTTCAAATAGCTTCACCTCAAACACCTCCATACCTCCTTCCACATCCTTTACAGCATTCGCATCTCCAGAGTTACTGAGAACAGAGCAATATGCCAGCAAGTCGAGCTTCAGGGCTTTCAAAGAGAGGGAATCAAAAAGGGTCGGATAAAAGCTCAAGCTTATTTCAAGGATGCTTCTCTTCTTCCCCAAATCTTTATTGACTAACAACACAATGAATCCCAACAACCAATGAAGCCCCAATAATCGAAAAACCAAATGATGTTGGGATTCTTTCGTCATCAACAATAGGCGATTAGCAACATCAAGATCTTGCCCATCGAAAGAATCCAGGAACTTCGAATACATTTCTAAAAAAGCATGGCAAAGCAAAGGATCATAGGTATAGAGCAGTCCTGAAAATTGCACTCTTAACAAAGATGCCTGCAATTCCAGCTCTTCCACTACCGGAATCGTAGTGGTCATAAATTCCAAAAGCCCAAAGGGAGTTAAATTCGGCGGCCACTCTAGCAAGAAAGCAATCACTCTCCTCAAATCCTTGTAGGAGATCTCCTCTTTCCACACAAAATCTCCTCCGCTGTGTTCATCCCTATCTATCAAAAAACGTGGAACATTAAAAGGGATCAGAGGAGTCGTGGCGTTGGAAATCGAGATAATATTACTGTCAGGGGGCTTAAGCTTCACGATGTTATATACTAAAGTGGAAAGTAGCAAGACGTAGGATTGAGCTACGTGGGTTCGCTCGCTCTGGCACAAAGCCCACAAGTGGGGAGTGATTTCAGAAAGCAAGCAAGGGAAAGCGAGCTCGAGCTGCCGCAAACACTCACACGCAACACCACGAGTCTGGCGGTCGAGACCGTGATTTGGGCGGTTGATAATGGTCAGCAAGAGCTCAACTAAAACATTGAGTGGAGAATTGTTCAAATCATTGTTATCAACATTCAATAAGAGGATGAAAATGGAAGTGGTGGAGATCAGGAATTGGTCTTTGAAAGAGAAAGGGTCGGTGGGGGACTGAACGACGAAGCGTAACGACTCAAAAAGGCGGAAGAAGAAAGAGAATGAAGAGGAATCAGCAGGAAAGAGGGAGAAGGAGTGTTGTTCCAGAAATGTAAGGATGTGGAGTTTGAGAGGAAGCGGGAGGTCTTTGCGGAGTACAGAAGAGAGGCAAAGCTCCAATACAGGGACCGAGCGGTGGAGGTGTCCTCCTCCGTTGTTGTAGTCGTCGATCAATGCTTCCCACTCCTGCGGGGACAAGGGTTTCACCGGCGTTGACGTCATCCCTATGGCCTTTTTCTCCACGATTGACGATTCCAACTCTAAACAAGGTCTGTTTGAGTTAATTAAATCACCGATCCCAACATTTGCATTGGGTTACCATTTGCTCATCCAAAAGTAAATGATTACTGAATACTTACCCACTTTTGAAAAAAATTACACATTCATAGACAATTTCACTTCCATCCATCCAAATCAACAAAAATCTCCGTCGTAGATGAAAATCTTACGTGACCACTAACACCGTTAAAAATGACATGTGGATATTGTTTACTCTAATTAAAGCGCATTCTTTCCAAAAATTGAATGAATCGTTATTTTCATCATTCATTGTGTTTTCTCTTCAATACAACACTTTCTCCCCTCTATGAAAACCTAATTGATTTTCCCCAAATCGTTTTCCATCCAAAATAAAGAAATTTTGCCTCCTCCTAAACCTTTTCATGGAAGATTCTTCATCAAACTTGAATGTCGAATACATTTTACGTCCTTGTGGTCACAAAGCTGTCACAAAGAGTTCATGGATAGGAACAATTTGGAAAGACGATTTTGGGTATGTAGATACTATGACCATATGCTTGCAACTATTTTTCTAGGATCAACCCACCTATTCATCAACGTTACAAGAGTGTAACAAATGGACGAATCCTCCGATTGAACGATATGCAACAGAGGGAACATATGATGAGCAAATACATGATATTAGAATGAAGAAGAAGGAATTTTATTGATTGAACTTCTCGAATAACAAATGTATTACACATCATTTATAAATACAGATCAAAGTTAACAGAAATGGAGCTAACTAACTGCCTAACTAACATGCTGACATTTACAACTAGCGGTGGCAACGAGTCGAGCCGAGCCGGGCCCGGCCAAAAAAAATGAGGCTCGGCCCGAGCTTTAGGCCCGAGCCTTAGCGGGCCGAGCCGGCTCGATTTTTTTTTTTTTTAAATCTACATTAAAAAAAAAAATGTACATTTTATGCGTAATACGTGTTATAAATTAAAGAGATTATGAAAGTTTCATTTTTACTTAAAGTATGTAACTATTATTTCTTGTAATGTCATGGTGAAACTTCATTGAGGGTCGTAATTCCAATAATTCAAGGCAATAACTATTCTATTTATCATTGAAGAATAAAACCCTCCTCCTTTATCCGAGCTTGGGACCGGCTACAATTATCGTAGGCGGAGTTAAAATGGTACACGAATAAAATATTTCGTGTACAATTTTTTTTGAAACAAAAAAAAATTAAAAATTACGTATTGAATTGAAACTAAACAATTTTAAAACTTACAATATCTTATACTTTAATCTGCTGTAACTCATCGGCCATTATACTATCAACTTGTTCTTGAAGACGTAATTCCGCACATTCCCAATCCTTCAAACATATTAAAGCCTCCAATATATTTTCTTTTAGTCTTGATCGTTCGTCACTTAAAACTCGACCACCTAAACTAAATGCAGCCTCCGATGCTACTGTAGACACCGGCGGTGTTAGTAGATCGCGAGCAATTTTTGATACAATTGGATACTGCCTTTCGTTACATCTCCACCATGATAAAAGACTAAAATCCTGTAATTCTTGTGGTTGTAACATACTACGAACGTCCACGCACATATACCTAGCTAACTCCGAAGGAATTTCAAGATTTGTACAACTGACATCTATTGCTCTAGATATTGACGAACTAGAACTAAATGAGGGAATACTAGTATTGGTCTCTAAATAACTCCATATATTATCTACATTTGTTGAAGTGTTCTTTGAAAAAGTATTTTGGGAGAAACTACACTGACCTTCTTTTTCAGCGTAATAGTTATACATTTCGCATAACATTGATTCTATATTCGTATGTGAAAATTGTATATCCATGAAACGTGAAATCCCATTTATAATAGCTTTTGTGCCAGTTAAATTAAGTCGAGGGTCCATTACAGAAGCTAATAAAAATAATGAGGGTATCTCTTCCCAATATTTACGAAACTTTAACTCCATAGAATAAACTACATCAACAAAAATTGGAAGATTCCTATGTTTTTGAAATGTTTGTGCAAAATAGAAAAAATGTTGTAAAACAAGTGAAGATGTAGGGTAATAAACACCGCTACATTCCTTTGTGGCATTGAAAAAAGGTTTTAAAAATGTTTTAACGATAAATGCAAGATTCCATTCCCAATCTTCCAAATTTTGTTCGGGTCCATATGTATGCCTACCATTATAATACATTGTAATAACTTTATCATAATTTTCACACGAGTGTAACATAAGATATGTAGAGTTCCATCTATGTGATACATCAGTGACAAATGATTTCTCTTCTAAGCCATACTCAGCACATAAACTGTTAAATGCTTGCTTTCTTGCAGGTGATATAGTAATAAAATTAATTGCTTGCCTAATTTTATCTAATGGTGTTTTTATATGTTCTAATCCAGCTTTTACAATCAAATTAATAATGTGGCATACACAACGTTGATGAAAAAATAAACCTCCAAATATAGGGTTCAAATCATCAATAAATTTATCGACAACAACTTTGTTTACACTAGCATTATCAAAAGTAAAACTTCGAATCATTTCTTGCATACCATATTCTTGTATAATATCTTTTAAAACCATGTATATGTTAGTCGCATTATGAGGATATTCTACACATCTAAATGCAATAATTCTTTTATGCATAATCAATAGGTGATCAATGTAATGAGCTGTAGCAGCAATATAACCTTTTTTATTAACACCGGTCCATAAATCAGAGATAAATGATATAACACAATTAAAAGTTTTTAAACTTTCAATATTAGTTTGTTTTCTTTTGTTATATAATTTTATAGCATCAGAACGAAGAGTATTTCTACAATAAGAATGATACCTGGGTTGGAGATAATTCTGCACAAGACGAGTAAAGTGTATTGACTCGATCATCGTTAGCGGCATCTCTGCTGCAGCCACGTATGTAACCATTCCTTCACGAAATCTTTCCTGTGAATATACAAAAGTGGAAAGAGTAGAACCAAAACCAGTAAATGTTAGTTCGGTCTGTTTCGGGTCAAGACCGACTGGTTTCGCTTTGCAACTTCTTAATATGTGTCTATTTAAATGCAATGTGCTCGAACTAGGCTTCCAACTGAGTTCTTTACCGCAATAATTGCAACATGCTTTCCAAATATCGACTCCATTTTGAACCCCAACTTTTTTCCGAGTCATATGTTGCCAACAATCTGCAGACTCTTTTTTCGACTTCTTAACCTCGACTACTTCCTCCTCTTCGATATCTTCCAAATCAATTGGAACATTTTGAGATGCATTGTACCCCAATGGAGTACTCGAACTACCTCTAAACTGATTAATCTCATCACTGGTAAAATCCATGTGTACGTATTATAAATTTATAATAGAGGGAAATTGTAGTAAAGAATTAAGAATATGATGTGTAAAAAAATAGGAGAGGAGAAATGGAGAATACAGAATATCGTAGTAAAGAATATAGCAAAATGAGTAAATTGAAAATAATAGTGAGTTAAGCGATTGAAGAGTGATATGAAATATAAAAATTTTCTCGTATTTATAGACAAAAAAAAAATATTCAATTTTTAAAATTTTAAAAAAAAAAAATTTTTTTGCGTGCACTCAAGAAAAAATCTTGCGTGCACGCTAACGCCTAATTGTCATTGGTATTTGATACACCGTACACAGACTATTTGTGATTTGATTCTTCAGGCAGATTTTTTGAAAACGGGCAAATTTTTTAAAATTTTGAATCTGCCTGAAATCAGGCAGATCAAATCTGCCTGATTTCGAGCGGTTTGTAGTCGCTACGGGCGGCTAGAAGTTCTAGTCGCACCGTAGCAGGCATTTCTATTACTGCAATAGCAGGCATATTTATTTAAATTATTATTATTATTTTTTTTTTTAACACGGGCCATTTTGGCCCGTGTGGCTCGGCGAGCCACACGGGCCGGCCCGGGCTCGGCTCGGAGCCCCCACATGGGGCTCGGCCCGAGCCTCGGCTCGGTGCGACCGAGCCCGAGCCGTCCGAGCCGCCGAGCTTTTTTGCCTTCCCTATTTACAACCAATATAATAGTGACATATGTAACCAACTGCCCTAACTAACTATATAGAACTACTGCAGTTGAGCTGGAGTAATACATTGACACAGAGAAGCTGAATTAGTAAGCTGAGGCAGTTGGTTTTGAGCTGTATTCTGTTACTTCCTCTCAAGATGGACTATGGGGATTAATGAACCTCATCTTGGACATTAGAGGAAATAAAGAATTCGCAATAAGAGTCTTAGTAAGGATGTCTGCTAACTGGTGTTGTGTTCTAACGGAAGCAGCTTAACAAATCCATCATTCACCTTATCTCTAACGAAGTGACAGTCTATTTCTACATGTTTGGTTCGCTCGTGAAAGATTGGATTACTTGCAATGTTTATTGCAGCTTGGTTGTCACAAACGAGTTCACGGGTTGTCGATGCCAAAGCACGGTATTCAGCTTCAGCAAAAGACTTGGAAATTGTGCTTTGTTTCTTGGCTTTCCAAGAAATCAAGGAGTCTCCAATAAAAATACAAAACCCAGTTACTGATTTTCTTGTATCTAAACAGGAACCCCAATCAGTGTCTGTGAATGTACGAAGCTGAAATGAAGAAGCAACTGAAAATAGAATTCTTTACCTTGGAGATGCTTTAATGTATTGTAAGAGGTGATGAATTGCCTTCATATGTGGTTGTCTAGGTTGAGCAATAAATTGACTCAATTTATAGACAACAAAGGTGATGTCTGGTCTAGAAATAGTCAAGTATAAGAGACGACCAATGAGCCTTCTATAAGGTGAAGCATCTGCAAAAGGTTCTCCATCAAAAGAACAAAGTTTGCATTATTCACATCTAATTGAATAATCTTTTATTTATTAATGGCTGCAATGGTAAGAAACAACTTCAGTGTGACTAATTTTGTAATAGGAGAAAAAGTTTAAATGAAGTTCAGATCTTCTTGTTGAGAATAACCTTTTGCCACCAAACGTGCTTTATATCTGCCAACACTACTATCAGGTTTATGCTTAATCTTGAACACCCACTTGCAGCCTATGGAGTGATTGTCTTTAGGCAGATTAACAATTAACCAAGTGTTATTAAGCTCCATTGCCTCCAATTCATCCTTCATGGCTTTTCTTCAATGATCAAACTTTATTGCTTGGTGATAAAATGTACTTCAAAGCTGGAAGAGATGTTGAAAAGGTAGGTGCAATGATAGTCCTACAGGTATGATGGAGTTTTGCTGATTCTATTTGATCTTCTAGTAGCTGGATTTATGGAAGGGCCTAGAGCTAAAGGATTTGGATCAGTAATTTGAGTAGAATGCTATAGGAATTGGGAAACACTATAGTATTGTTATGTACCATATCAGGAAGGATATTATAAGATATGTAAATGTTGTTTGAGGATGGAATAATATTAGAGGCTGAGTTGAGTAAAACAAGACCAGGAAAAGGATCAGTCATCTCATCATTATGTGGTAAAGAATGAAAAAGAAAGAGATGCTCATGGAATTTGACATCTCTTGAAACAAAAAAGGTTTTTGAGCTGGAATTTGACCAACACAGGTATCGTGTGAGCTTGGAAGTATGGCCTCTACTTTCTAAATGCATTGATCAAGGCTAGAGCTAACTTTTCCATATTAGACAAGCAATTGGTGGGCATCTTCTTCTCTTACGAGAATTGAACTAACGGTGTCATTAGAAACAGTCAAATAGAGCTGCAAAACTTCTCCAGATTTCGATTTTGAGAGGACAAAGGCCTATCTTAGAAGCATTTTCAGCCCTTGGAAGGCCTTTTCACACTCCTCCGTTAATTGGAACTTCTTGCCCTGTTTCAAAATCTTAAAGAATGGGAGGCAAATGTTAGTGGCATTCGAGACGAAATGACTTAAAGCTACCACACGCCCGGTCAAACTTTGCACATCATTTTGTTTTTTATGAGACCTCATCTCCATCAAAGCTCAAATTTTCTCTGGATTCGCCTCTATGCTCCTTTAGTTAACCATGTATCCTAGAAATTTACTGAAAGTAACACCGAACGCACATTTGAGGGAGTTCAACCTCATTCTGTACCTTCATAGGATTTGAAAAGTTTCATCTAGGTGCCTTACTTGGTCATCCGCCTTTAAACTCTTGACTAGCATGTCATCCACGTAGATCTCCATTGTTTTGCCAATGAGGGACACATATTTTGTTAACAAGTCTCTGGTAGATAGCACTAGCATTTTTTAGCCCGAAGGGCATTATCTTGTAACGATAATGACCTCTGCCAGTGACGAAGTAAGTGTTTTCCTCGTCTGCCGAGTGCATGGGGATTTGATTATAGCATGAGTAGGCGTCCATAAAACTCCAAAGCTCGTGCCCAGCAGTAGAGTCTATAAGTTGGTCTATACTTGGAAGGGGAAAATTTTCCTTTGGACAAGCTTGGTTAAGGTTGGAGAAGTCTATGAATACCCTCCATTTTTCATTATGCTTCTTAACCAAGATTGGGTTTGAGACCCACTTTGGGTAAATGACCTCTCTGATAAAGTCATTCTTTATCAACTTCTGTACTTCCTTTTTCAGGGCCTCGCATCTTTCCCGATTGAGGGCTCTTCTCTTTTATCTATGCGGTGTAACCTTATGATCAATTTTCAGGTAATGACAACTGATCTTCGGGTCAATGCCTACCATGTTTGATGACCTAGTGAGGTGCGGGTATATATTGAGATTGATCTAGAATGTAAACTCCCCAAAAGAGTGTGGATAAAGAGGAAGAAGAATGGAGGATATTGGCAACCTATTGTATATGATAAGGTACCAGACTTCTGCTTTCGGTGCAAACACTTTAGACATTTAGATGAGAGTTGCTTTAGTTGTTCATATCATGTACCATCTCCTATGGCCATAGTTGTTGTTGACCCTACTCCTAGGCATGCTCCAATTTTAGCTAAGGATAAGGGTAAAGAGAAGGAGGTCATGACTAAGCCTCGCCATAGGTGGACACTAATTAAGAGATGTCACAAGAGACAAGATAGTACATCAGGCAGGGTTACTCATTCTACCCCCAGATTATTCCTTTTATCACTCATAGTGTTCTCTTCACTACAGTTACTTCATCACAGATAGTTGCTCCACATATGGCTCCTAGTTTTTATACTGCTCCGCTAGTTATTAGCACTACTGCACCACGTATTACTAATCTACCATTAGATCATACTTCAGTAGCTCCAACTCGGGTTGGTACTCAATGTCAACCAATTGTCACATCAGCTCCTCTTCTAGTTGTTTAGTCTTAATCATCATTAGCAATGCTCCTATGATTGTTAGTTCTCGATATTTCGATCCTCTCTCGTAGATATGTTAGATATGACATAGGTCTCAATTGATTCGGATGTGCGTGCTATTTCAGCACATGTTCTAGGTCCTACTATTATTCTTCCCATCCTTCAGTAGAATGTGGAGGCACTACAAATAAGTTATATTCAGAGGGATTCTCTCAAATTGAAGTACATCAACAGGGTCCATATCCTAGATCTTCTACCGATGATTTGGCAAATATGGATGGTAGGACAGAGGAGGAAGACTTCGTCCTAGTTGGTCGAAAGAGAAATTCAAAAGTACTTCATTTCCTAGGATAGTGACCAGGAGTCGATCACATGATACTTCTTTACGCACATCCCAATGAGCGCCATCATTTAGAATGTTAGGGGTGTAGCTAGTGTAGCTACTCACAGATACCTGATGAAACTTATTCAAATTCATCGAGTCTATTATTAAGGAGCTTATGATTTTAGAGGGGAGTTTTGATTTTATTTGTCACTATATGCATTTCAACACTGGAGTTTAGAATGTGTCGAATAAGATTTGGGTCTTCTGGAATGTGGATACTACTATTACTGTTATTGATGTTCACACTCAATTTCTACACGTTATAGTTTTTTATCCTTGACCAGTACGACCCATTTACTTGACATCTATATATGTTGCTTGTGAGGCCTCGGTTAGGAGGGATTTGTGGATGGCTCTTCAGCACATTTTCCTCTCAATGGATGATCATTTGCTAGTTGGGGAAGAATGTAACATTATTGTGAGCTTACTGACCACAATAGACGTGATCGTGGTTCTAGTGCCATCTTAGATATGATGTTGGATTGCTGTTTGGATGATACTCATTTTTCTGGGACTCAATATACTTAGACCAATGGTCGGGTCAATAAGATATTGGATAGGATTTTGGTTAACTCTATAACTGCGGATTTCTGTCGATAGCTCACTGTGATGTATCTGAAGTGGACTTCATCTGACCATTTGCCTTTACTTTTACACTGGACTTCTGATGATGATTTAGGCCCTATGCCATTTTGATTCCTAAATGTTTGGACCAAGCATCATGATTTTTTAGCCTTTGTCTCTCAAAAGTGTTCACTCTCTACTCATTTTACAAGGATGACTGTTCTCTAGGAGAAGTTCTTCACGCTGAAACCGGGACTGCATTGGTGGAATCGACGAGTATTTGGTGATGTGTTTTTGTGGGTTAGGGACGCTAAGAAGAGGATTGATCACGCAGAGATTGATTTTGAGAGTGACCCTACACCGGAGCACCTTGATTTTCTTCATCATGCACATGCTAATTTGAACCGAACTTTAGGTATTAGAAGCAAAATGATGGTTCTCGTTGGGTATCTGAGGAGGACAACAAACTCGATATTTTCATGCAATAGTTGAGGGACGTCGAATCTGATCTCGTATTAGGACTATTACGACTCAGGCTGGGAAAGATCTTTCTACTCCTACAGACATAGAGCTCGACAATCTCTTTATTCTAGGATTTATTATCTACTCCTTCATAGAGTCTGGATTCTATATGTCCTGATATCATACCCAAGCTACTGAGAGAGGTAAATAATATGGCACTGAACTATCTTTCTTAAAATTGATGAGGTGCGGGAGATGATTTTCAGCATTGATGCTAACAGTATTGCAAGCCCTGACGGATTCTCATCTTTGTTCTACCAGCACTGCTATGATATTATACATGATTTCTTTAAGGGTGGTCATTTATCGCAATGTTTTGCTGCTACGTCTATTGTTTCGCTCTAGAATAAGGTGAATGCTTGTAAATGGACAGATCTTGTGTACGGTATTTAATAAACTTATCACTGAGTTGTTGAACACCATACTAAGTTTATTATTTCCTCGGGTCATTTTCCCTCAGCAGAGTGGTTTTGTCCCTAGTCGCCTTATTGGGGACAATGTATTGTTGATATAGGAGCTTCTCTACACGTTGGATAATGGAGTGCGTGGAGGGAATACTATGTTGAAGCTTGGCATGGCTAAAATATAATATCATATGGACTGGGGATTCGTTTATTTTATTTTCAAGGAGTTTGGTTTTGATCAGTTTGTATCATAGAATCAAACAGTATATCTCAAAGTGTCAATTTTCAGTACTCCTAAATGGCCGTCCATGTGGCTTCTTTCCATCCTCATGTGGGCTGAGATAGAGAGATCTTATTTTTCCCTCCTTATTTATCATTGCTGCAGATTACTTCTCTCGCCTTTTTACTCAGAGGTTTCAAGCATATCTTAGTATGCAGTATCAGCATGGAGATAGTACTCTTATCTCTCATCTTTCTTTTGTTGACGACATGATTATATTCGCCAATGGCCAGAAGAAGTCTATCGAAAGGTTCCTCGATTGTTTGGAGCACTACGGATGGGGTCTCTGGCCAATTGGTGAATAGAGACAAGAGTGGTCTTATACTGCCTAGGTGGGCATCGGATACTCAGATATAGGGGCTAGTGATTTTGATTGGATTTTCACATCAGCGGTAGCCGTTCATGTACTTGGGGGGTCCTTTGTTTAAGGGGGCTAAGAGGAGTTTTCTCTTTGACGACATCATTATGAAGGTTATGAGCAGGATTTCAGGATGGGCATCGCGACTTCTTTCTTTTGGTGGCGGAGTACTTTGCTGAGGTCAGTTTTCTCCTCTTTACCACTATATATTTTCCAAAGTATTAATCTTCCTACGGCCGCACTGAAAAGGTTGGAGAGCATATTTGCGCGATTCCTTTAGGATTCCAAGGATCATGCACATCGCTTACATTGGATAAGTTGGATGGAGATTTTTCTTTCTACTGACGAGGGTGGATTGGGCTTCAGGAGATTATATGATACGGTTGACACATTCTCCCTAAAGCTCTGGTGGCTATTCAGGTCTCAAGATTCTCTTTGGGCTCAGTTTTTACTAGGTAAATATTGTAGAGGGACATGATCTTAGATTGGGCTTCACGATTATTATCACCGGGTGGTCACATTTTGCTTGGATCAGTACTTTCTTCTCTACTACTACATCTTTTTCAGATTATGTAGCCTCCCAAGGCTGTACTGAAGAAATTGGAGAGCATTTTTGCACGTTCCCTATGGGACTCCATGGATCACGTATGCCGTTTACATTGGAGGAGTTGAAAGGAGATTTGCCTTCCCACTAATAAGGGTGGCCTAAGTTTCGGGAAATTACAGGATTTGGTGGACACCTTCTTCATGAAGCAATAGTAGTTGTTCCGATTACAAATATTACAGGGGCAGAACACAGGCACGTCGTGATATACGAAGGTACCAACGCAGGTACACGAAGGTAACAACTCGGACACATCTTGGTACCAAGTCAAGCACATCATGGCACACGAAAACAGCAACGCAGGTACATCTAGCAAATAAAGGTAGCAACACAGGTACACAAAGGTAACCACTCAGGCACTTTGTGGAACAAGTCAAGTACATCATGACACACAAAGAACACAAGCACATGGAGGTAGGAAAACAAGCACATCATAATATACGAATAATGCAACACACGTTCATCATAGCACATGAAGGTAACATTTCAAGAGTTCGAAAGCAACAACACAGCTACACTGTGTCACGCGAAATTAGCAACTCAGGCACGTTGTTGTAACAAGCACACGAAGGTAGCAACGCTGGCATACAAAGATAGCAAGGCAATCACTTTGTGGCGTACGAAGGTAACAATGCAGGCACATTGATTAGTACACACCCATGATGTACTATAATCTTAATTTTTATTTAATTTTCATTAATTAACAAAATAAAATATAATTAATTTGTTGTGCATCATATATAGTCCGAAGTGGGATCAGAAGTGACCAAGTTTACAGCTGAAGATAAAGTCCGAACCTTACCTTTCTCTATTTAAAGTTGATGGGAAGTTGATCTTAATGGACGTTATCAATACTCCTTTGCAATTTCTCATCCCTATGATTGTGCTCGGTTAGTACTCAATTCTTTTATCTATCGATATGGACACTCCTGAAGCTCGATCACGACGAGCATGTAGCAACTCTTAACTCCTTCATCCTCGAGTAGTATCCTTCACTCGCAGGAACCAACTCAACCAAGGACTCTGGCCCTACCCAATCACCCATACTTAAGGATCCTAAGTCATGAAGGAATCGTATCCTGGACAAACACATCAAACAAGGACTCCTAATTACCTTCCAACACTTATTCCCATAATCACTCCTACAAGAAAGGAGATGAGTCCTACTGGAACTACACTATCAACCCCTATAAATACACCACTCTCATTCATCATTAAGGTACGTCTTTACATATATTTTCAGCACATATTCTCTCTCTGATTAAAGCATCGGAGGGGCGACGAAGACACCTCTCGACGCCTTTCTTTCAGTTATCGAAAGATCGCGTTCGTGCAAATTATTAGTCGTTAAGCTCGAAATTGACCAGGTGCAATTTTTGGCATCATCACTGGCGCCATCTGTGGAAGGTGCGCGAACAAGCCGCCCTACGAGTCGCCTCATACCAAAATAGGACGGCAAAATATTTTAACAACAAGGTCAAACCCAGAAGGTTCAGGGTCGGAGATCTGGTGCTCAGAAAGGCCGAAGCTGCAGGTCATACCCCAGGTAAACTTGGTCCGACATGGGAAGGACCCTATGAAGTCATTAGACCAGTTTGAAAAGGAGCATAAAGTTTGAGGGACATGGCTGGAAGACCATTGCCAAGACCTTGGAATGCTGACAATCTCAAAATTTATTACAAGTAAAAGTCCCCGCCTTCTATGTGGGGTTGAGCTTAGTTTTGGATTCACTTTGGAATTGCAAGCTCCAAGGCATAGCTGAAAGATCGCTACCAAGTAATAGTCACTACCTCGTCTGTGGGGTTGAGCTTAGTTTTATTTTCGTTATGGGCTTGCATGCCCCACGGCTCTTCCTTGCTTCTAGTTTACTTTTTGATTGGGCTTGCATGCCCCATGCATTTTCTCTTAATATGAAATAATAGTTGGGCAACAACCAATGTCAGACTTTTTCCTAATATTTTTCCAAAAAAAACTGTCACGAGTAGGCACATTCGAGACATGCTACGAGTATGATCTCATCGAAAGACCTGTCACGAGCAGGCACCCTCGAGACATGCTACGGGCATGATCTCATCGAAAGACCTGTAACGAGCAGGCACCTTCAAGACATGCTACGGGCATGATCTCATTGAAAGACCTATCACGAGCAGACACATTCAACACATGCTACAGGCACCTTCAAGACATGCTTCGGGCATGTATTATATTAATACATTTTTTAATACGTTTGTTTTATGATATGAATGGATGTAGGTCGAAAAGGTATCACCGAAAACTTTATCGGTAGCATGAAGGAGACAAGAAATGCTTGAATTCTACGAGGAGAATATATTACGGTAACTATTGAAGTCTTCAATATAAATTACTATGCACATCATATAAAGATAGGCTTACTTATTAAGAAATTATAATTAATATTGTTGACAGTATAATTCTTTCTTACATTTTTCTAATATGCCCATACATTAGATAATGATTTAAATAGAATTAATTTATCTTTATTGATAACAATATACATTAAACACATGTATATTAGAAAATAATATATATATATAGACGAAAAAGAAATTCAAGTCTATCTTTTATGAGACGAATGTATTATATCAACTCTGCCTTCAAGAGGTTGAAAAGGAAAGATTCAAGGTTCCCATAGAGTTTCACACACACAAAAAATGGAGTTTCATATTTCAACATATGTGGCATCAAGAAACTCAGCACTGCAAGTACAGAAATTTGTACTATTGTGTGAAGCCAATTCAAGAATGGATAATTCTACATGTACAACCTCGGTTGGCAACCTCTCACATGTGTGCGGGGTCCGCGTGTTTAAAAAATTCAACAACAAAAAAGTGGACCCCCCATGTGAGTGGTTGTCACCTGATGTTATCAACCTTGATTGTACAATTAGCATGATCTTTCAAGAATTGGAAAACAAGTTTCCCATGCTTTGAGAAATGCAGCCATTTGGCAAATCATTTATCATCGGATAATACTATCCATCATTAGCAGTAATCAACACAAACAATCAAGAGATCAATTTTTTAGAAACTTAGCGTTGCTAGTACAGAAATTTGTACCAATGTGTGGAGCTAATTCAAGAATTGGAAGACAAGTGTCCTGTGAGAACAAATCAAGAATCAGTATTTCAGACGAAGAACACAATTTTATGCTTTGAGAAATGCTGCAATTTCATAGCTATCATTTATCATCGGATAATACTATTCATCATTAGTTGTAATCAACACAAACAATCAAGGGTCCATTTGATTGCAAATGTGGAAAATGGGTGGGAAAAAATGTTTTACAGGAAATTGATTTATCTAGAAATTGTTTTACTGTGAATTGTAATTAATTGTGTTTGATTGGTGTTATTTTCCATCTGGAAAATGTTTAAAGTTTGGTGTCAATTTGACTTCTTTTTTATGAAAATTATCCATTAAAGTGATAATTTTTTCTACCATTACGTCTAGAATTTGTTCCAATTGACAAAAAAAAAAAAAAAAATGAAATTTTTTTTACCATACTGAATACCATTCGTTTGACTTTATTTTATATGAAAATTGTCAATAAAAACGAATTTTTTTTTTACCATTGTGTTTAGACTTTTTTCCAATTGCCAAAAAAAAAAAAAAAAAAAAATTTTGAAAAATCTTTTACCACAAAAAAGGCAAGAGAATCAATTCCACAATTCCAAAGGAAAATGGCGCGTGAGGCTCATCCATGGTGGTATAAATGACTCCATTAATCAATATTTTCAGTTCGAAGAAAACCCTCTACCCAATTACAATATTTTCAGCCGCCAAAAGACCTATCCAGACCTACTGAAGCTTCCCCTTGGCATGACCATCCCTTGTGCATAAAAGAAAGAGAACCAGCAAACGAGCTCATTTAACGCGTTTAGAGTATCTTACTGGATCTCCTTGTGTCATGTTCAGAATGAATGTTTAGCTGCATCTATAGAAATTGACTGAAGTACACATTCATAAAATATCTTGATGGATTGAAGCCGCTCAATATCACTGCAAGGAAGACAAAATGTTCAAATGCAAGGCAAAAGAAGAGAGCGCATAATAAAAACTAGGTATTGAGATACTTACAGATAGGGGAAAGGACTATGACAATGCCAATTGGATATAGAAATAAAGTAGTTCTCTCCAAAAAGGGCAATACTGCATCATTGGAGAAGACAAACCACCAAAAGAGAAATTATTAGTAGATATAAATTTTGGCAAGAGTTTTTTTTTTCTGTGCGCGCTTTTTACAGAAAATCAGAAAGCCCAGAATCAGAGAAATGGGGAGCATATAATAAATTATGAAACCCCTAGTACGTTAGCATATTAGTAAATGGAAAGGCAAGTCCTTCAGGTCAAGTCGATCTTACCATCATAGCCTAAAAAATTGAGGTAATGATAATAGGAAAGAGCCACCATGAAGAGCAAATTTGATAACAATTCAGGAACAAAACCATGAGCTACCAGAAGAGGTGATAGAAAATAATGCACAACTGCCAGAAAATAGAAGATGTCAGCAGCATTTCAGCATATATTTAGACTATACTCCAAGAAGATAAGTAGCTTCACATCATACTGACCATAAAGCAACACGAACATTGGGAAGAAAGAGTTGCAATGTACATCAAAGGCATACAACCTTCAGCACATAGGTGAAAAACTAGTCAGCAAAGAAACCCCATTTACAACAATAGAAGTGTGACATTCCCAACAAGTGCAAAAAATTCCATTCATCGTAAATAAAGATATTATCAAATAAAATGTAGATGTCAAAAGTGGAAGGGAAAAGCTGAGAACTTGCCACTCTACCCTTTGCTCCACCACATGGCTGTTTGGAGCTTCTTCTCGAAGATAATTGTTTGTAAAGAACCTGCATAAAGTTTGCTGAGTGAGTCTCGATTTTGTCACCTTAAGGAATCATGAAGGATTATTCCCAAACGATGCACGATTTGATCAAAGATAAAGGCAAGATTGTGATATTAAAGATTCACCTTGATAGCTATTATAATTATCTCAAAATGGTCCTTCAAGGAAAAAAAAAAAAAAAATGAGAAACCAAAATTTTATGAACCGGGTGAAGAGGAAAGCAAGATGAAAAGAGATCTCCATTAACTGACATAATTTATTTCCCCTTTGATTAATTTCCTATTAATTTTGTAGTTCCATAAACTTCAGAGGATGGTACTTCCAGATCAACAAGTTTAAATATAGTTGACATGAGGACAACTCCTGATGCTCCAAGCTTTTGAAGGTTTATGCAAATCCAACATGTTTGACAAGTTCAAGTCTTAAAGCATGTCGTGTTGATCCATAAAGAAATACAGATAAGATGCCTGGTTCTACCTGAAATTTCGTTAATTCGATTATCATCTAAAATTTATTTTGTATTCCATGATCATAAATTTCACCCTGCAAATTTCATTCTTTATATAGTAAAAAAATGAGAATAATTAATATGCCTCATATTAACTTTTGAGGACTAATATAATTTGAGACCTTGGGAAGAAATTCAGCAATTTTTGGCCCAAAACCGGAATTCCCAACTTATTAAGTGTATGAAGTGTATGGTCAGGAAAATCAGATTTACTTCTTCCACAACATTGCACAGAATTACACCAAAGCACTTTAAAGTCCTAGATTTTTTGGAAAAGGTAAAATAAAATCACTAGAATTGCTTCCTGCATCATATTAATTCCATTCTTCAATCCACCCCAACTCAAATCATGGAATAGCATTTCTTATGGGGTTTGCCATCCAATTATGCACAGATAGGTCTGCAAATGTAGAATATTTCTCCATTCAACCTTTACCACTGGGAGTCTAGGACAAGGCCTTCCCTCATTTTTCTCTAATAAAATGATAAAACTTAACTTGAATTTCACAAAATTAAACTAGAAGTTTGGCCTAGAGAAGAAGGTTAAATTGTCCTTCTAATTTGAATTCAATCACCCAAGTTATAAAATTATGACAAGATTACAGTTTCACAAACTAAAATTAAAACCAACCGAGATTGTAACAAGGGTACTTGCAGTGATAACTATTAATCTATTTATATATATATCAGCAGTTGTCCTCACCAACAAAATGTAGCCAAAACTGCCCCAGTTATTAGGAAATGGAAAAGAAGTACTGAAAGAACTACAAAAACAGCATGTCCTGCACTATGATCATACCTGAAACAAATGACAGATAGCACATCGTTGGAAGATCAGCATTAATGTGCAAATACAATAATATGTGAAAGGAAACATTCTGAACAAGTTAGAAGGACAATGACATGGAAGCTTTTCTGACAAAAATCTCCAAATGTTAAAAAAGCAAACATGATGTCCTAAGTCAAAACTAAGAATTGACTCATAAATATTCTTTGATTATTCAAGATACAACCAAAAGAAACCTCCTACAAGTCTAGTCAATAACAATATTACTAAATCCACCATAGAAAGTAAGTTCACAGACACCTACGCTGCACAATAAGCTATTGTAGAAACTGCCAAAAGAAGAGTGCATATCACAACAAAAGCAGGATCATCACGTGCCCATTGGTTCTTTGTTTCTGCAACAAAGAAACATAAGAACAATTATGAATTCTGTGAGTTACAAACCTGTCAAATTTATCAAATTGGTTGTTCCCTGTCATAATTTAGATAAACTCAGAGAAACTAAGTGGACGTCATAAAACAAAGATGAAAAGCAACCAACAAGAAACTTGGTAATCATGCGATATACTTGAAGCAATATACGAAAAGTGTAAACTCATAACACAGAAATGGTTCAGAAGGTCTAACATAAATATGTGCTCGGGCTAAAGCTACTGCTATCACATCAACAAAAGTCTCCAACGAATTGTTCTAGTTTTAAACTAGCTAAGCAGCATATGTCTTTGAGGTTTAAAATTAAGGCCTGTAAAGATGACAAGCAAAATTTATTTTGTTCACAAAGTCTTTGGTGGCATTCATCCAGAACCATGCCAATTTAGTCGGTTTACTGATAGAAAAATGCAATGATTATAATGTTGAATGAACAGGATTCTTTAAGTTGAAAATCTTTTGACATATTAGTGCTTAAAGATGACAAGACCAAAATGCACAGCATAGCAAATAGAGACACTGGCTTAAAAAGATGGCAATATAATGATTTTGTCAAAGATATTGAATAAGATTACAGAGATCGTCAAAGATTGCGATTATAATATTTACTTTCCTTAGTAGTAGATTACGTAATATTTCCTTTTATATTTGTTTCCTTTTACAGTAATTTGTAACCCTATAAATAGGGTCTTCTACATTGTAATATTATTAAGTTTATTATATACAATTTATAATATTCTTGACATGGTATCAGAGCCCAGGGTCGAACGAACGTAGTAGAAAGCGTGGTGGCGATCGGGCTAAAAAATTATTCGCGTTTGAGGTGCCTTGTGTTGAAAGTCTTCCTAACATTGATGGTTAGGCGGCGGGTCCCGTTTGGTCAAGGGCAACGGTAATAACGGCGGTATAAGATGATGGGCGAATGGATTATCGTTTGAGAGGAGGCCACAATGATGTGGTCCTTCGTTTGAGAGGAGGATTGTTGGGAGCGAACAAGAAGTTCCACATCGGTTGGAAGAAGAAAAGAAATCCACCATATAACCCAAGTGGGCTACTCCACCCATTACCAATTGGTTTTGGGATGGAATCTCACTTGGGTCTGGTGGTGTGGGCTTGAGACTTGGGTAATTGCTCTCAATAATTCCCTAACAGTTGGTTTTGGGATGGAACCTCACTTGGGTCTGGTGGAGTGGGTTTGGGCCTTGGGTAATTGCTCTCAATAATTCCCTAACAGTGGTATCAGAGCCGTTTCGATCATAAACAAATTAACTCGTGAATCTCGTTTTCGGCGAGCAGCTTAGGCTGCTCGCCCGGCCAATTCTTTTAACTATCAATTTGCCTGTCACTCCCGTTTGACAAAAAAAAAAAAAAATTTCTTGTTTTAGCCTCTTTTTCCCTGTCACTGTCCTGATTAATGGCACTCTAGGGTTTATGAAAACTCGCCAATTCATAACTCACAGAATCTTCCGTTAAGCCCTTTCACTCATTTTTTTATTGATATTCCTGTTAACCCCCAATACAACAAATTAAATTCTCGGGCCGTGGAGTGCTATTGACTCGAGGTGGAGCGACACAGGCGACAGGTCTGTTTTCCTGAGTTTGTTTTTGCTTCAGCTTCGATTTTCCTCAGTTTGGCGGCAATCAGTTCTTGGTCCTTCATAGTAGGCGTCACAGGGGTTGCCTCTTGCGTTTCGGAGGTCGATTGATTGTTCATAGTCGACTCCACCTGGTTTTCTCATCGTCGGCGTCTTCGGGTTGGATTGTCTTGCTCCTGTGGTCGCCCTCTCAGTTTGCACCTTTACGTGTTCTTAGTTTCGATTGTACCGTCGCTTCAGTAAGGTTGGTCGGAGCTCATTCTTCCGGCGTCTACGTTCTGGAGTTCGTCGCAAGTCTGCGACTCTTCTGTCTGTGAAATGTGAATCAGTGAATGCATCATGTTATTGGATAATTGTTGGGTTTAATTAGTTGGGCTTGTGTTGATTTAAATTTAAAAGCTAGTAGTATATTGATTGGGCTTGGGCTGAATTTACTTGGTGGATTGTGCTTAATTTTATGGTTAATTGGTTGGTTGATTTTATTGTGGGCTTTTTCATTGGAGTGGTGATAGGGGAGGTGTTTTAGCCTTTAGGTGATATTGGGCCAGATATTTGGGCTTTATTATTGTTATTGTTGTTGACTGGGTTAGGTTTTGGAGACTTTGATGATCTTATGGGCTTGGGCTTTGATTGGGCTATTCTTTTGGTTTTTGAGACTTCTTATAATTTTCGGTTATGGAATTTTGGGATTATTATTTTAGGTTTGAAAAAAAAAAAAAAAACTCAGAATAATTCTTATTTAAAATTATACAGATCTGTTAAAGAGAGTTTGAAAAAAAAAAAAGTTGTGTGGTTTTGGAAATTCTTCTTGGAAGTTGGGTTACAGTCCTCAATCTCGCTCTTCAGTTATGAGGTCTCTGTGTGACTTTGGGTTCAGTTGGAATTCGTTTATTTGGATTGGATTCAGTGGATTGTTGGCCACTATTTTAATCTTTTGGCTAAATTTTGGAGTTTCTTCAGCTTTTGGTGTATGTCCAGTTCATCTGGAATTTTATCCAGGTCATCTGGAATTTCGTCCAGGTTATCTGGAATTTGGTTCAGTTCATCTGAAATTTGGTCCAGGTTATCTGGAATTTGGTTCAGTTCATCTGAAATTTGGTCCAGGTCATCTGGAATTTGGTTTAGTGTTGGTTCGGAGTATCCGAAATTTGAGTTTCTCATCTCGTAGTTTTTGGCCGGTGTTTTGGCGTGTGTCGGCGCACGTCGTGAATTTCTTCTGGAAATTCTCCTTTGGGAATGTGACTCCTCGGTGGTTTTTCGTCGTTTCTGTGGCATGTTCTCGAAGTGATTTTGGAGTAATTCTTTATTGTTCCTGGTCTCTCGTAGTCAACAGTTTTCGTTGTTGGTTGCTTTGATTTGAAGTTCTTCTTCGTGGGCACAAGTATCGTCGTCGTCGTAGTCCATGATTGCAAATTGATACTTTTACCAGCATCAATTTGAGGGGGGATGTCAAAGATATTGAATAAGATTACAGAGATCGTCAAAGATTGCGATTATAATATTTACTTTCCTTAGTAGTAGATTACGTAATATTTCCTTTTATATTTGTTTCCTTTTACAGTTATTTGTAACCCTATAAATAGGGTCTTCTACATTGTAATATTATTAAGTTTATTATATACAATTTATAATATTCTTGACAGATTTAAAATGATGTATATAAGTGGACTAAAAGTGGAAAAAATAAAGAATACTTACGCTTATGGTACTTCGTGTGTTGATAACTACATCCATTTCATTGTACATGCCAACATGAAGAATTATCATCAGAAACTCAAAAATATTGTAAATAAATCATCAGGACATCTATTTTTCTTTAAGAAACAAAATAGAAAATTACCAGTAACACAACTTGTATGCAAAATCAATAATAATAATCCGCTTAAAAAACTGTCTCGTACACTATCAATCGCTGCCACCACTCTCAAAATACACATACTACCCCTTAAGTACATTTCAAACCATTATGCACTGGTTGGGTACTAACAAAAATAGGTTTACTAATTCAAATTTCGGAGGGGTTGAACAAGCTGCATATTGAATTAGTTACTAAATGGATATAACCAACACTATTGAGTTCATTAAACCAATCAGAATTAGAAATTACAAGAAATATAGAGAAACGGCAATAAGTATAAAACCATTTCTCCTAGAATGTGGATACTATAATTCATACAATGATGTAGGAACATAATTCACAGCATAGACAAGCATACAGCATGATATAGGTTCTTTGAATAAAATTCAAGAACTTTAGATGACACTATTGAATTTTTTAGATAACAACACTAAATTAAAGTAAAGACAATGTGCCGCCAATCCTGGTGTAAAAAAGTCAACTTTCATTTTTTTTAAAAAAGTAAAGACATTTGCTTCCAATCCTCATGTAGTTAACTTTCATTTTTTTTATTTGAACAATTTTGCCTCCTTAATTTTAAATAGAGAGGAGCTAAATAAAAGAATAATTCAGTATGCAAAAATTAGTGTTCCAAAATTTGGATGACCATCCAATACTCAATCAGTAAACTTGAAAAATAACTCATGCCACCTACAATCTGTAGATTCCAGATACTTACACCACTTTCGGGGAGGTACATAGATGAAGTATTTGCCAGAAAGTATATTCAATGTCCATTTGTTGCCACTGCAGCCAACCGAAAGAAATGGATGCCATTTGAGGAAAAGAGTAAAAACCGATGTATTTATAAATTCATGAGAGATAGAAAGCGCATTGCTTCAATCAGGATACTGAAATTCACAGAGATCCAGAAAAGAAAGGCAAGTTTCAATGCTATGTAGACAGTCATCAATTGTGTGCATGACAGATCACAAATTAAAATATAGGCATGTCCGCAGGTGAAAGTTAAAGCAACTGAAAAGATCTGACAGATCACAATGGTTAAGACAACTTTCTCTGAAGCCTACTCAACCGTGTCAACTATGGCCAACACAAAGGCACTTTGCACTCTACACCTAGAACCTCTGGTAATCATATATTAGTATCATACCAAATTTAAAAACAACTACTCAACTAGTCTTCTGTGCTTCCTGAATTATAATGATACACTAATATCATATCCTTTTTCTTAGGTGTAACTTTCCATGCCTTTTGTTTTCTATGAGCCTTTGAAAGTTGCATCATCAAACATCAGCATCTCATTATTTTTTCGCATTTTCCCAAGATGTTGAAAGTTCCAGTATTCTGGCCTGCCAAAGACTTATTGCATTGCCATTTGAATGTAAAATACTTGTTCAATTGTCGCAACTCCAGGATTCGAACCCATGAAATTTTCTTAAAAGAGATTTAAATTGAATCTTGATACCAATTGGACTTGAAATGAAGGATTGTCCGATAAGGGTGGCTGATCCTTTCATACTTACTGGTTCTATAAGCCAGTGTCATATTGAAACCAAACCAACCCAAACATAAGTCCAGAAACTGACTACCTTCAATGTGTGTACTTCAGTTTCAAAATTTGACTTCCAAAAGCACACTTAAACCAGCTTCATCTCATTAGAAATAAAAATTATGGTAAGTCTGGGAGTTAGTTACCAAACAATACGTAATTTATCATCACTTAGAGTAATCATAATGGAATTACAAATGATTACTAGCAAGCCATATCTCATTATAGAAGACATCTAATCAAATTACATTGCATCTACCGCTGGAACCAAGACTGGTGCCTCCCATAAAGTGCCGGATGAAAGTTTCATAAGCTTTTCTTCAGTTTGTCCTATTGGACTGCTCCCCATAAACTAGATAAACCCCAAAAATTTACGAAATTATCTTGGATGAGACTTAAATTTTTAGATTATAACTTCCTTGGCGACAAGGTTAACAGATAATCATTGAGTGGCTTATAACATCACAGCAGAGTGAAATGAACGTCCTTAGCAAATCTCAAATTCCATCAATGGAAACTAAGCCTAATTAGCAAGGATATCTGACATATTTCTCCAGTGTCAGTGGCAGCAAGGATAATATAGCTAGGGAAACTATGTCATCAATTGTCCAAGAACAAATTGTTAATCGACACAGCAATATCATTTAAAGCTTGATGAAAGTGGACGGTGAGAACATTGAAAAATCCAGGCAGCTAGAAATAAGTCTATTTGACTTAAAGGCAACCTAGTCATCGTCAGGTGTTGATCTGGTACTCTATATGCTTGTAATTTACCCAGTGATAAAAATGGAAACAGTACCAGTCACCCGTCTCATAATTAATGAGAATAGTGGAGTAGAATAATAGGTCTTTATGAAGGATTTTGCTACGTGTACGCAGTGAAATCCACAAGGGTGTCCTTAATGGACAAATGGCACCCCCCTATCGAGCCCAGGTGCCCACCCCAATCAGGGGGTGCCATTTGTCCATTATGGACACCTACACATAGCAAAACTCATTGAATAAACACAAGTAACAATCTCAATTCTTCAAAAAATCACAATGCCAGCATTCAATAAACACAAGTAACAAAGCTAGGAGGAACAATGCAAATAAACAGAAGAACACATGGGAATCTAGGATGCATTTCTTTATTCACTTAACTAAATTCTCGTCCTTCACCTGAAAAAAATGATAATAAACAACATAACTCCTAATCGGTCAACATTTTTCATCTTTCATAACCAAATGCATAAGCGCAAACATGTTGATTAATGCAGTGAGATGCGAATTATGCGACATCTTCAAAAAAGATTTTACGAGTAGGATCATTATCAGATCTATATGAAATCAATAGAATCATAAACAGCTTCATATTTCTCCATTTATGTGTGAGTAGGAAAATGAACCTTGACTATTCTGCGGAGGTACTGAGGGAGGAAAGAATTGGGTCGGGCATTAGAACCCGAACGCCCTTTTGTTGATGAAGAGGTAGGCAGCATACTCTTTTGTTTCTTCTACTTCTTCTTCACTTCTCCAATTTGTACGATTAATTTTTTGTTCTGTTCAATTGTCCGATCAAAGATTTGTTCAATTTCGCAGCACTTCTCCCATTTTGTTCGTCTCTCTCGCTCGCTCGCTCGCTCGTGCTCAGCTGTGAGGGCCCATTTAAGTTTGAGGCCTGAGGGTTGTAACGACCCAAAACATGAACTGTAAGCCCAAACGAAGAATATACTGGCCTGCCATAGGCGGTGTTAAATAGTGGAGCACAGGGAGGAATTTAAAATCTCTCATTTGCCCTCCATTTCAAAAGAGAGAAAAAATAGAGGAAAAAGGGGAAATATTCAAAACCGACAAAAACAACTTGCACTATTCATCATCTTCCACACATTTAATCAATGTTAGTTTCTATTTTTGGGCAGTTACAAGATATAGAAATTCAAAATTAATGGTTTGATGTGATGGATAACTGTCACATTTTTCATTTTTATAAATGAAAAATGAGAAGCAAACTGAGGCAATGCAGATAATTCAGGGAAATCTTCCTCACTTATCTCTAATTTTACATTATGGACAATGTTCAATTTAAGTTTGGGAGTGTATTATAAATTGTCTAACTGCCTAATATTTTTAATTTTTGTGTGATTTGTTTGTATGCGTGTTTTTTTTTTTTTAAGAAAAAAGAGATTTTACTTTTTTTGCATGCTTGTGTGAGTTAGATAGCCTTGTCGACAATAATATATATTATTGATGACATGTGTTAATTTATGGATCATGAATATCTTATGTGTCTTAGTTAAATTCTTTTGCTTATTCATGAAGAATGTAAAGTATTTATGCACGTGAGTTGATTGTGGTGTTGGACATGGTAGGTTGATTTATGTTTATAGGTTGAAATAGACAACTTATACGATCAATTCCAAAACCGAATATTCACTATATCATTTACTTTGTCTAATATAATTTGGGGAGTTCAAGTTGGTAAATGATATGATTTAGGATTGTGGTAATTTCATGCATGCTGAAAAAAAAAAATTAAGTAGAGCGTCTTCAGCTTTCAAGTATGAACTAAGTGATGACCATATGCTAGGAATCTAGCCCTTTGATCATTTTTGCTTTCCTTTTAAAGAAAGAATATTGCACTTATTAACTCATTGCTTCACGTCTGCACCTTTTTGACTCGAGTTATTAAGTCTTTAGCGGTTTCTTAAGACCTGATACCCTTTGGTATTTCAAAATCGGGGAGTTATCAACTAAAAGCTCGCTACATGGGTCAAGCAGAGAAAGAAAAGGCGATGTTAATCTTGAGCTAAAAAAAAAAAAATCAAAATAAGCGAAGAAAAATAGTTTAAATTTCATGTTTTATAAATGGGAAAGCCAAAGAGGGATTGAGATTTGAAGCTGTGTATAAATTTGATATTATGATTTCAATCTTGAGATAAAAAGCCAGGTTAGCTAACTAAATCATTTTGCATTGCTTGATTGACTAGCCAACAATTGGGTAATGAGCATTGCATATTTGTTGTTTATTAAATTAGGTTACGGTTTTGTTTGAGGACAAACAAATATTTGAGGGTGTTTGATAGGTGAATTTTATACACTTATCCGGACTCCAAATTATGACATTTTGTGGTTCTTTTAATGAGATTATAGCCTAATTTATGATATAATGTGTTATTAGGTGAAACTCGATGGATGATGAAAAATTGGAGAAAAGAATGCAAAATTGACAAAAAAGAGGTAGGATCCAAAGTTTGGGGACTGAAGTGCAAATGTTCAAAAGTTGTTTAGAAACTCACGATGAAGACTCGAGAGTACTAGGAGTCAACTGGAAAAGGAAGACGTTAAAGGGATAAAATATCATCAAAATATGATCACACATCAATTTAGGATTGAAAGAGTTATGCATTGATTTTTAGACTCATATTGTTATCCATATTTGACATCGCAAACGATTGAATTTGAAGATGATTTCTGAAGAACAGTTGTAGCCATTTGAGTTAATTTTCCAATGTATCTTGAATTATCTCAGTGCCTAGGCGCTACCTACCTAGCGCCTCGGCGGTCGAACAATGATTATTTACAGTAAGGTAGGGCCCAGGCGCCGCAATCCTGGCTCCTAGGTACTGCGCCGTCAATTTTTTTAGGTTTTGTTGTTTGGACCGCGAGAAGCCCACAAAAAGTGTAGGAAATTATAAATAGACCTAAGGAGGCATGTATTAAGAGTTCCAAACATTGAGAAAGGGGGATACAATGGGAGATAAAAGAGCTTAATTCAAAGAAGAGAATTATCACGATATTCGAGTTTAAAGCGTTGATTGGAAGTGGAAGAAGATCTTGGTGCAATATTTAATTCGTTTCTACATTTTTATTAAAATTCGGTGATGTATTCCATTACTTTTAGTGTTTATTTCTACATTATGAACAATGAAATTCCTTATTAGGGCAAACAAAGTAATATATTGAGACCCTTAGTTCTTTAACTCAAGAATTCTGTGTTTTATTTTTCCATGTGTTGATTTTATTATGATTGCAATGCATTGAATTATTTGATCAATAATTTGATGATCCATTGAGTTTTTTTACGAATTGAGAGGTGAGTTTGAGATTTAGAACGTGTAATAAAATTCGGTAACGAAGTATAACGTGTAGAGATACTTATACCTAATACTGCGGTCTATATGAATTCCTAGTGACATAACTCGTTTAACTAAGGGTAATTCACATAGAGATGTGGAATTGAATTAGTTAAATAAACTCAATGAGAACTCAAGAGGGGTAAATTGAATACCATAGGAGAATTCGACCGAACACTACATTAGGCTAAAATTTTGAATTAAGAATTGAGGTGATCATTCGATGAACTTGTTTTGCCCTAATATTCATTATGTATTCCAATTTTCTATCAATCAGTGTTTGAAATCTTTTTATACTTTTCATTAATTTTAGGTAGTTAGTTCATAAAAGAAAAATAGTTTTCACAACTTTTACCATACTTTATTTGTTTACTTTCATCAAATAAGAGTTAGAAAAAGTAGATTAAGACTAAAGTATAGTTCTCGTGAGAACGATAATCCGGACTCAAAGGTCCACTTTACTACTTCTTACGATATCGTATATTTGCGATAGAAAAAACGCAACACTAGGTTACTTAGATTTTTTCTGTTCAATTTGCGAAATAAATGCACAACTATTGAAATAATTTCTAGTAGAAGATCTAGTACTTATAGCTTTGGATGTATCACCAATAATAAGTTCTTTTGGCCGAGAATGAATAAACCTCGATTGATGAGTGCTCCACACTTACGATATTTATATAACTTAATTCGTTATTTTGTTACCCTTGAGAGAGTTTTAGATTGTTTTTATGTGTGTTTTGATATTGTGATTTAGGTTGATGAAATTGAAGAAAATAAGCAAAATTTGACAAATTTGGAGAAAATAGCTAAATTGTAAGAGCTCCAAAGTTCGGTGACTAAAGTGCAAATGCTAAAAAGTTGCCCCGAACCATATGATGAAGATTTGAGAGTGTTAATGGTTAATTGGATGAAGAAAGATGTCAAATGATCAAATATAACAAAAGAGTGATCACATATCAAATTCCAACCGAAAAAGTTTTGCCCCGAATTTTTAGTCTCATATGGTGACTCACTTTTGACATAGTAAACAATCGAATTGGAGGATGATATCTGAAGGAAAGTTGTAGTTATTTACGTTAGCTTTCCAGCGCATCTTGAATCATCTTAATCGGATATCAGGAGACAAACATATGATAAAAATATTGGAGGAAGGTGAAGTCATTCGTTTTACCCGAATCGGGCGCCACGACGCCCACTATTCTGAAAATCAGCAGTAAGCGCGGCACCACAGCACCCAATCTGGGCACAGAGGCACCGCCAGGTGTGGAAAAAATATTTTTTATATTTTTGGAATCTTTTTTTGGCCCAATTCAACCCTAATTCGTCCCTAAACTCAAAAAACTATAAATACAACATCAAAAACCCTATTTTAGAGGGCAGAATCGAAGCGATGCAAGATTAAAAAGAACCAAGGAGGCAAGAACAACATGAACGAAGAAGATTGAAGATCTACGATCTTAATTTTTTCTATTTTTTTTCCCTATGTTTTCTTATATGAATTTTTGTATTTCCATACATTATATCATGAGTTAAATTCATTTCTAGGATTTGATGTAGCCAAATTTGAGATTGTGATTGATGATTTCATTGTTATTTCTATTTGACTATCTTGCATAAATTTAATTGTGTCATGATTTTAAAGCTTTCAATTACCTGATCAATAATTGAATGAGTAGATGCTAGTCTATTCCGGCACTTGAGAGAGGAAAATTTAGGCGTGATCATAGGATTGACACAACGTAAGTTTTATGGGTTTCGAGAGAAAGTGTAAAATCTATGAAACTTTCTCCATAAAAGAATATGACTTTGATAAATTCTAGTCTTTAATCCATAATAGAAATATTGTGATTGAATTCTTGGATAAATTTCTAGCCGACACTCGAGAGAGGAAAGAGAAATACAATTGGATTCTCGCTTATAAATATGGGAAAATTAATTGGAATAATTTGATGTAATTGAATCATAATTGAAAGTTGGTGAAGTTACTCCCTAGGCTTTCTTATTTTGATAATTTATATTCTCCAATTTTGGCGTGGCATTTTACCTTTGATTAGTTTAAAACAATCAATCAACCATTCATCAATTGTCTAGATAAAATAGAAGTTGCATAATTATAATACTTGGTGGAAATTAAATTACAATCCATGTGGGTTCGACACTCTAACTCTATTACTATATTACAAAATTTGACATCGTACACTTGCGGTATAAATTCACGTTGTATAAAATGCGTGACAAGTTTTTGGCGCCGTTGCCCGGGGATTGTTTTATTTGATTTTTACTAATATTATTACCAAGTGACTTTTGTTTTAATTTAGATTTTCTTTTATTTTGTTAATTTTAGTCACGCACCCTGATCTCTTTGATATTTTCCAGGTACTATTCAATGATATGTGCATGATTCTAACGTTGGCAAGAGAGCAGAATAATTTAAATAATTAATCTCGACATGGATACAAATTACAAGTTTGTAGATGACATCTTTTGCCAGCTTTAATATGGGATGCATTACACTGAGCAATGTTTGAATAGACGTACTGACACCCATACGGTAAAGCTTCTAGGGTTTATACAATATTTAAGATGTTGGAAAGAAGCGATTGATAAATCTGATGAAGACTACATGTTTTTGGGAGATTATGTATCTATCAATTGGGATGTAGACATCACACTCAAGGGAAATGGTCCTCCTCTGTTTAACGAGTGGATAATTACAAAGTACTATAACAAACTTGTCAAGTTGGAAAAGTGCAACATATGTATTGGAGACTGGAGTTACTGGAATGAATTGAGAAGGTGGAAATACAATCCACTCGAAGGGGTTGAAAATAGAGACTTTTCGTTGCCCGAGGACTTAGACTGTGAGCCGGCTGTTCAACCTGAAGAAATATCAACTATTGAAGACAGAAATATGAGGACAAATTAATCACAAAGGAACCAAACAAAGAAGTGGAAATTAATAAAGATGAATTGAGCACAAGTTCATTCGACTTCATTGATTGTCCAACAATTGAATTTGTGATTAAGCTTGAGGATGAACAAGAAGTCTACATAGTTGAATTCGAATCAAATGGAGTAAATAAGCCATATCGCATTGGAGGAGGCAATGTAAAAATTTGGAAAATCAACGAAGAATGGAGCAAAGGCAAAAGAAGCAAAATGAGCAAGACATCAAAAGCTTTCTTCAAAGTTCCATGATACAATTGCCAAAGTTAAGCTAATGACTATAAACGAGCACTTCTTGGGAGGAAACCCAAGATTTCTTCCCCTTTTCATTTATTTTTCTTTTGAATTATAGGATAGTTTAGTTTAGTTTGTAGTTTAGTTAAGAATTCTTTAGCCATATCCCATTCCCCTTAGGTCATTGAATAGTTAAGTTGGTTATTATATGTTTGCGTTAAGTAACTTATGTTCCATGTATTTAATATCTAAAATTTGATTTTTCAGGAACATGACATCGCGAAACACTTAAACCAACATTAACAAGGATAAAATTGGATAAATCTCAAGTTTGGGGGAGAAGATAGAAGAAGCATCCATCAAATCTAGTATCATAAGCACCAAAATGTCATAGACAATGCAGATAATTCAGGGAAGTCTTCCTCACTTTTTTTTAATTTTACATTGGGAACAATGTTCAATTTAAGTTTAAAGGTGTATTATAAATTGTCTAATTGCCTAATATTTTTATTTTTTTGAGTGATTTGTTTGTGTGCCTGTTTTTTTAAAGAAAAAAAAGAGATTTTACTTGTTTTGCATGCTTGTGTGAGTTAGATAGCCTTGTCGGCAATAATGTATATTATTGAGGACATGTGTTAGTTTATGGATCATGAATATGTTATGTGTTTTAGTTAAATTTTTTTGCTTATTCATGCAGAACGTAAAGTATTTATGCACGTGAGTTGATTGTGGTGTTGTACATGAGTAAGTTGATTCATATTTATAGGTTAAAATAGAGAACTTATACGATCAATCCCAAAACAGAATATTCACTATATCCTTTACTTTGTATAATAAAACTTGGGGCGTTCAAGTTGGTAAATGATATGATTTAGGATTGTGGTAATTCCATGCATGCTAAAAAAAAAATATTGTGTGGAGTGTCTTCAGCTTTCAAGTATGAACTAAATGATGATCATATGCTAGGAATCTAGTCCTTCGATCATTTTTGCTTTCCTTTTAAAGAAAGAACATTGCACTTGTTAACTCATTGCTTCACGCCTGCACCTTTTTGACTCGAGTTATTAAGTCCTTGGGGGTTACTTAAGACCTGGTACCTTTGGTATTTCAAAATTGGGGAGTTATCAACTAAAATCTCGTTACAAAGAATAGAAAGAAAAGGTGAGGTTAATCTTGAGCAAAAAAAAAATAAGCGAAGAAAAATTGTGCAATTGTGAAAAAATATTGAGGGCTTAGATATCTAGTGGGTTTGAATTACTTAGTAGAAGCTTGATTATCGAAGCACTCATAAATTGGGAGAATTATCACATGGTTTGATTTGTTGACATTGCCGGTTAAAATGAACTAAATTTGAGTGGTGTAAGAATTTAGTATTGAACATTAACTTTAGAATACACCTTGGGAAGTGAAAAGAAAACAAGTTTGGGGGTGTATGAATCTTACGAGCGAAGTAAGGAAATATTTGACTTTTAAGATCAGGAATTGGATCAACTTATTATTGTACAACGTTGTACTTAACTCTCTCTCCACACACACACACACACGTTTTGCATTGAATATGTGAAAATTTAGTTTGGGCATTATAACTTTGACGTGATTCATGAAATTGATGATATGTTTTCAATCCTGAGCTATGAAGGCAAGATATCTAGCACAATTTATTTTAAGTGATTTTGTTCGTATTTATTTGTTTGTGTGTTTGTTAGTAATTTCTTTTAGTTTGGTGTTTGTTCGAGGACAATCAAAATATTAAGTTTGGGGGTATTTGACGGGTGCTCCACACTCACGATATTTATACCACTTAATTCGTAATTTTGTTACCCTTGAGAGAGTTTTAGATTGTTTTTATATGTGTTTTGAAATTTTGATGTAGGTTGATGAAATTGAAGAAAATAAGTAAAAGTTGACAAATTTGGAGAAAATGGCTAAATTGTAAGAGTTCCAAAGTTCGGGGACTAAAGCGCAAATATTCAAAAGTTGCACTGAACCTCATGATGAAGATTTGAGAGTTTTAATGGTCAATTGGATGAAGAAAGATGTCAAAGGATCAAATATAACCAAAGTGTGATCACATATCAAATTCCAACCGAAAAAGTTTTGCTCCAAATTTTTAGTCTCAGATTGAGACTCACTTTTGATATAGTAAACAATCGAATTGGAGGGTGATGTTTGAAGCAAAGCTGTAGTCCTTTACGTTATCTTTACAACACTTCTTGAATCATCTCAATCTGATATCAAGAGAAAAAGTTATGATAAAAATACTGAAAGAATGTGAAGTCTTTCGTTTTACCTGAATCGGGCTCCGCGGCGCCCACTATTCTGAAAATCAGCAGCAAGCGGGGCGCCACAATGCCCAAATTTTTTGAAATAATTGATATTGGAAACTCTATTTTCCAAAGCTTATAAGGAGTTTTGACTTTTTTTTTCGACTAACTAAAATTCTATTAACAATATAACAAGCGATGTTAATGACTTCGGCCCAAAAAGATTTTGGGAAACTATTTTCATTTAGTATAGCCCTAGTAATTTCTTGTTATGTAAGATTCTTTCTTTCTACTATATTATTTTATTGAGGAGTTCTAGGAGCCAATAAATTGTGTTCATATCCATTTTGATTGCAAAAATAAGATGTTGTCAAATTCTTCACCATGATCACTTCTAATAGTTGTAATAGTATAACCCTTCTCATTTTGAACTTTTTTACAAAAATGTTTGAATACATTCAAAATTACATCTTTTAGGTTCAAAAATAGGACCTAAGTGAATTTAGAATAATCGTCGACAATGACGAATGCATAATATTTACCACTTAAGCTAAAGGTTCTAGATAGTCCAAAAAGATTCATGTAGAGAAGTTGTAAGGGTCGTGTCGTTGAAGAATATTGTTTTAATTTAAAGGAACTCTTTACTTATTTTTCAAATTGACATGCATCACAAATTTGTCTTTTTTAAATTTCAATTTTGGCAAGCCTTTAATAAATATTTTTTTATTACTTTCAAATTCAATATTTATGATATGAACATCTTTATTTCGGCTTATTATCACATATTTTGATATAGCATGTCTAGGGTTTAGGGTTTAGGGGAGAGAAATACAATTGGATTCTTACTTATAAATATGGAAAAATTTGATGTAATTGAATCATAATTGAAAGCTGGTGAAGTCACTCCCTAGGCTTTCTCATTTTGATAATTTATATTCTCCAATTTTGTCGTAGCATTTTACCTTTAGGGTTTAGGGTTCGGGGTTCAGGGTTGGGGTTTTGGGGTTTGGGCTTTTGGGTTTAGGGTTGGGGTTTTGGGGTTTGGGTTGGGGTTTAGGGTTTGGGGTTTGGGGTTTAGGATTTTTTTTTTATAGAAATGGGAGTTGTGATTTTATTCATTGAGAAATTATCAATATATAGTACAACTCAATAAACTAAATATGTAAAAATGAATAACAAATCCTAAAATTAAGCACATCATCATAATCATCAACCATCTTGATCAACTTGTCTCAATGATTCCTTGCTTTCCCCCATTGATTTATTCTCTCAACACTCTCCTTCCTTATTTTCTCCACTGATGTTGAATGTCAAGATTTGTTGCTACTAATACCCCTCCTCAAATTTTGCCGGGGTTGGAGGCAAAGTTTGTTGCAAAAAAATGAAAGCTGTTTTGGATATTGATTTTGTGAAAAGAAATCACCATTTTTTTTTTTGAAATCTTCATCCTTGTGAAGATATGTCACATGTTGTGGTGGTGTGAATTTGCTTTTTTTTTTTTTGCGAATCTTGTGTATCCCATATTGAATGGGTTGTGTCTCGGAGAGTTTGTTTAGAGAATGTTCCAATTATTCGGATTTTTGATAGGCAATGGATTCATACGTTGGTATGAATTTTTATTGTTGCTATATTTGGTGCGGGCAGGATATTGATTTGTATTGTCTAGATCTTGAATGATATATATCGTGGAAGATAACTTGAGAGGAGTGAGAACCAAATTTTTTTGTGTAGGGAAGTGAAATCATGATGATTCAGATAGAAGCATTGATGACCATGATGAGAGGTTTTGTGTTGACAATGAATTTACAACACCAGCTAAGAGCTAACGTTTCTGAGAATGCAGCTATCAAAATTCATGGTTTTCCAAAAGGACAAATTGATGACAAGGAAAAGAAAATTGATGGATGAGCATTTTAGAGAAAAAAGAAGAGAAGGAAAATGAAAAAATTGGTCGGAAGAGCGGCAATAGGCCGCACGCCGGAAGTGGAAGCTTGCAACATACTCTGATACCAAGAAGAAATTCTGAAGATGATAGAAATGAGAGTTGTGGGTTTAGGGTTTAGAGTCTAGGGTCTAGGGTTAAGGTTAAGGTTCAGGGTTGGGGTTGGGGTTGGGTTTGGGGTTGGGGGTTTGGTTTTGGGGTTTAGGGTTAGGGGGTTAGGGTTTGGGTTTGGGGTTTGGGGTTTGGGGTCGAGGGATGAGGGTCCAGGGTTCAGGGAACAAGGTCTAGGGTTTAAGGTTTTTTTTTAGGGAAGGAGGGCGATACTTCCGAGATTTTATTAATATGTCCTCACTTTTGGCGGAGGAATACCGTGGTTACAACTGAAGTAAAGCAAAGCAATAAATGAGGAAGTACTACTTCCCTTACAGTGAAAGTAAAGAAAAGCAGTAAAAGAGGAAGTACTACTTCCCTTACAGCAAAAGTAAAATAAAGCAGTAAACAAGGAAGTACTACTTCCCTTACAAAAGGATTAACGTAAAGCAAACAAAGAGGAAGTACTACTACCCTTACAGCAGAAGTAAAGTAAAGTAGTAAACAAGGAAGTACTACTTCCCTTACAAACTGAGCAAATGTAAACAAAACAAGAATAGAAGTAAGTGTAAAATGTAAAGAAACTATCTCAAATTTCAACTCTGATGCTAGGTAGTCCATATCTGTCTATCTGAAGAAGTGCCCTAATATGTCGTGGTAAATTAGTAGGTCCATATACTTGGCATCTGCGCTGGTACTAGCCCTCAGTAGCAAGTGCATCTGCGACTTGATTCCCCTCTCTGAAGATATGGAAAACCGTATCTTTGTCGAATGAAAGAAAGTCTACAATCTGTCGAAGTATGCCCTGTATAATCCATGGACCACCACCTCTGAGAATGTAGTGAATAGCTACACTGGAGTCTGCTTCAACCCAGATGTCCGATAGTCAAAGATATCTAGCTAGTATAATACCATCACGAATAGCCCTCAGCTCAGCTTCTAAAATCAAGCACTGTCCATACAATGCTGAGAAGGCATTGATGTAGTTTCCTGCGTGGTCCCTGATGATGCCTCCCCCACTCACGAACCCATCCTTAACACAACCATCGGTATTGATCTTGACTGATCCAACTGATGGGGTGCGGCACCAAACCATAATAGGGGAGGGAGATGCAGGAGGGGTCAAAGAAACACCAAAAAATGGAGCTACCTGCATGTCATCCCGCCAATGTAACGGTCGAAATAATCCACCAGTATGAAGGAATGAAATCATACGATAAACCCTCCATATGGTACGCCTCGCACTGATATTAATGTTTATGTGCTTCGCATCATTTCTCCCGGTCCAAAGAAACCAGAAAATCAATAGAGGGATAATGATGTGAATGTGCCGGTCCGTGCAAACTGTCCGTAGTACCTCTAACGAAGAAATCTCTGTCTAACACTTTCTCCTGGACTCATATTAATTTGAAATAAATCCCCAAAATGCTGCCATACCTGCTCTGATATACTGCTGTCAGTAAAGATATGAGTGATGGTCTCGACCGCAGAGCAACACTAACATTTAGAAGCCAATTGAATGCCAGTCCTTCTCTGAATAATGACATCCACTGGTATCAAGTTCTGCCATAATCTCCAACAGAAGAAAGAAACGGTAGAAGGTATGACAGGGCTCCATAATAAGCGAAAAGAATCCTGAGTTGGGCTGCTTGCACGGATCAACTGCCATCCGGATTTAGTAGTAAATCTACCATCGGATGTGGCCTTCCAGAATATGCGATCCGAAGCATCAAGGCAAAGAAGAATAGATGCAATCTGTTCTGCCATAACTGATGGGAGAGTCTGTAATAATTGCCCAAAATCCCATCCTGTCTCTCCCAAAAATTCATGCACCCTGATAGATATATGCTGTCTGTGAGACAAGAGAGATGCCAGTGTAGCCTCGCCCATCCAGCAGTCATGCCAAAAGAAAATCTTCCCAAAATCGAGATGCCATGCAATATGTGGCTCAGCATGTGGTCCAAATCTTTTCAGTTTCTTCCAAATAGGGGAGGCTGAATGAGGAACAGTTGCGAGTGATGGATGTTTCCCTTTACAGTATTTGCCCAGTAAGAACTGAGTCCAAAGCAATCCTTGAGACCTAAACTGCCACCATAATTTTAGTGAGAATGTGTCCACCGTATCTTATAATTGTCTAAAGCCAAGACCACCCTCATCAGTTGGCTGGCATATCTCTTTCCAACTCCGCCAATGATTGTAATACCCCAGACCAAGAAAGTTTAAGAGATTTGATAGGTACTACTCATACCAACAAGGTGCACCTTCTTTTCCGGAAGTCCATCGTTGGAAACTCCACAGTTAAGCGTGCTTGGCTTGGAGCAATTCTATGATGGGTGACCCCCCTGGGAAGTTTTCTCGGGGAGCGTGCGAGTGAGGACAAAGCATGCTGAAAAGACTCATGTTGGTACAGTGAGGACAGTACGTCGTTGATCTAACGGCCGGGACAGCCCGTTAAGTGGGACTCGGGTCCTTCTTTTCCGGAAGTCCATCGTTGGAAACTCTACAGTTAAGTGTGCTTGGCTTGGAGCAATTCTATGATGGGTGACCCCCCTGGGAAGTTTTCTCCGGGAGCGTACGAGTGAGGACAAAGCATGCTGGAAAGACCCATGTTGGTACAGTGAGGACAGTACGTCGTCGATCTAACGGCCGGGACAGCCCGTTAAGTGGGACTCGGGTCGTTAAGATCAACGACATACTGTCCCCACTGTACCAACATGGGTCTTTTCAGCATGCTTTGTCCTCACTCGCACGCTCCCCGAGAAAACTTCCCAGGGGGTCACCCATCATAGAATTGCTCCAAACCAAGCACGCTTAACTGTGGAGTTTCTAACAATGGACTTTCGGAAAAGAAGGTTCACCTTGTGGTATGAGTAGTACCTATCAAATCTTTTAACTTTCTTCGTCTAGGTATTACAATCACCCCCCGTTAGACTCGCGACGTTCTCATCGCGCTTGATCCATCTGAGGATCTATTGCCAGGCGTTGGGATTCTAGAGGTGGGTCCTACGGGTTCAAGAGGTGGCTCCCGCCCTATGGTGTAGCACTTTGTCCCGTATAGCACTTAGTTCCCATCTATTTCAAACTTAACAGCTTTCATCATCAGATTGGTGATAATAGTTTCACCTGAAGGAATACTAACCTCTAGAGCATCATTCACACTATCACACACATTTCCAATCTTAGCATGAAAACTAGCAGAGATAAAAGAATTCGTAGCACCCGAGTCAATCAAAATGATAGCAGGTATATTAAATACTGATAGAATACCTGTTATCACGTCTGAATCTTTCTCTGCTTCCTTCTGAGTTAAAAGCAAAAACTCGGGCCTTTTCCCTCTTGGCATCTTCTTTACCCTTGAATTCAGGACATTCATCAGCAAAATGACCAGGTTTCTTACATCTGAAACACATCCCCCTTCCAAGCAGGCACTCCCCATGGTGTTGCTTACCACACTTCTGGCATACGGGTTTCTCAGTGCTAGCCTTTTCCTCAATTTTTCCCCATGGTTTCCCTTTCTTGTTCTGATATCTGCCTTTGCCCATATTCTGACTGTCCCATTTCCTTTTCACTGGTGCTTCTGCGGGTTTCTGAGTAGTCTTTTCCAAGTTTAAGCGAGAGGATATAGCTTGTGCTCGCTCAATAGCTTCGGCATAGGTAGTGAGTCCTAAACCTGCCATGATTCCTCCAATTTCTGGGCGTAAACCCCTTTCAAATCTTCTAGCCTTCTTGATATCCGTGTCAACCAGATGGATAGCATACCTGGACAACTGGTTGAATTTCGTTTCATATTCCACAACTGACATACTTCCCTGCCTAAGTTCAAGGAACTCTATTTCTTTCTGATCTCGGAAAGACTGAGGAAAATACTTTTCTAGTATTAATTCCTTAAATCCTTCCCATGTCAGTTCAAGTTGCTGTGCCTCAGTCCTGGTGCGCTGATATGACTCCCACCAATGATCTGCGTCCTCAGCAAGCTGGAACACAGCGCATGACACCTTCTGAGTGTCTGAGCAGGCTATGTGTTTAAAGATCCGTTCTAATGCCCTTAACCATTCCTCTGCAGCTAGGGGTCCCTCTCGACCATTGAATGTTGGTGGCTTATATCGGCGAAATTGTTCAACAACCATGCTGGTGTTGTTTGCATTAGCATGTGGATTCGGTAAATGAGGGGCACTTCGTGGGGATGTTGGGACTTGTTGCTGAGTGAACCTCTGGAGAGCATTCGCGAGGTCCCTTAATGCCTTATTTCCCGCATCACCAGTAGCAATCTGGCCTGGGGTAGCTTGTCTTCCAGCAGCCTGATTCGCAGGAGCTCGATTTGTTCTACGAGACATTTCCTAAACCATAACAATATTAGTCTCAGCCTCCACTTAATTGCGCAATTCACAATGCTCATCCATGAATAATAAAATTTAAAAAGGAATCATCATAGAAAAACACAGTAGAGCTAAAAATCAAATTTTATTATTATTTCAAATTTTCCCAAAAGGAAAATTTGAAATTAGGGTTTAGGGTTTGGGGTTTGGGGTTTAGGGGTTAGGGTCTAGGGTCTAGGGTTCGGGGTTCGGGGTTGAGGGTTGAGGGTTTAGGGTTTAGGGTTTAGGGTTTAGGGTTTAAGGTGTTTAGGGTCTAGGGTTTTAGGGTTTAGGGTTTTTTTAGGGTTTAGGGTTTAGGGTTTTTTTTTTGTGGAAGGAGGGCGGTACTTCCGAGATTTTATAAATATGCCCTCACTTGTGGCGGAGGAATACCATGGTTACAACTGAAGTAAAGCAAAGTAATAAATGAGGAAGTACTACTTCCCTTACAGTTAAAGTAAATGAAAGCAGTAAATGAGGAAGTACTACTTCCCTTACAGCAAAAGTAAAGTAAAGCAGTAAATAAGGAAGTACTACTTCCCTTACAAAAGGAGTTGCGTAAAATAGTAAAGAAGGAAGTACTATTTCCCTAACAAAATGAGCAAATGTGAACAATTGTAGACAAAAACAAGCAACAGAAGAAGTAAATGCAAAAAACAGATAAACTATCAAAAAATCAAATTCTGAAGCTGGGTAAGCCATATCTATCTATCTGAAGAAGTGCCCTAATGTGTCGTGGTAAATTAGTAGGTCCATATACCTGGTATCTGCGATGGTGCCAGCCCTCAGTAGCAAGTGCATCTGCAACTTGATTCCCCTCTCTAAAGATATGGGAAATCGTATCTCTGTCGAATGATAGACAATCCACAATCTGTCGGAGTATGCCCTGGATAGTCCACGGACCACCGCCTCTGAGGATACAGTGAATAGCCACACTAGAGTCTGCTTCAACCCATATATCCGACAGTCTAAGATCTTTAGCCAGCAGTATACCATCATGAATAGCCCTAAGTTCAGCTTCTAAAATCAAGCATGGTCCATATGATGCTGAAAATGTACTGATGCAGTTTCCTGCATGATCCCCGATAATGCCTCCTCCACTCGCAAGCCCATCCTTGACACAACCATCGGTATTGATCTTTACACATCCAACTGCTGGGGTGCGCCACCAAACCACAATAGGGGATGGAGGTATAGGAAGAGTCAAAGAGACACCAAAGAATGGAGCGACCTGCATGTCATCCCGCCAATGTAGCGGTCGAAATAATCCACCAGTATGAAGGAATGAAATCATACGATAGACCCTCCATATGATACGCCTCGCACTGATATTAATGCTCCTGTGCTTCGCATCATTTCTCTCGGTCCAAAGAAACCAGAAAATCAAAAGAGGGATAATGATGCGAATGTGCCCTGTCCGTGTAAACTGTCCTGAATACCTCCATCGAAGGAATCTCTGTCTAACGCTTTCACCTGGACTCATATTAATATGAAATAAGTCCCCAAAATGCTGCCATACTTGCTCTGAAATGCTACTGTCAGTAAAGATATGAGTAATGGTCTCGATCGCGGAGCAACACTGACATTTGGAAGCCAATTGAATGCCAGTCCTTCTCTGAATGATAACATCCACTGGTATCAAGTTCTGCCATAACCTCCAGCAGAAGAGAGAAACGGTGGGAGGTATGACAGGGTTCCATAATAAGCGAAAGGAATCTAGAGCTGGCTTGCTAGCATGGATCAACTGCCATGCTGATTTAGTAGTAAATCTACCATCGGATGTGGCCCTCCAAAAAATGCGATCCGAAACTTCAAGGCAAAGGGGAATAGATGCAATCTGTTCTGCCATAACTGATGGGAGGATCTGTAGTAATCGCTCAAAATCCCATCCAGTTTCTCCAAAAAATTCCTGCACCCTAACAGATGTATGCTGTCTATGAGGCAAGACAGATCCCATGCAATATGTGGCTCAGCACGTGGTCCAAATCTTTTCAGTCTCTTCCAAACATGGGAGGCTGAATGAGGAACAGTTGCAAGTGATGGATGTGTCCCTTTACAGTATTTACCCAGTAAGAACTGAGCCCAAAGCGAACCTTGAGACCTAAACTGCCACCATAATTTCAGAGAGAATGTGTCCACCGTATCCTGTAATCGTCTAAAGCCAAGACCACCCTCATCAGTTGGCCGACATATCTCCTTCCAACTCCGCCAATGTAATCTACGTGCATGGTCCTTCGAATCCCATAGGAATCGCGCAAAAATGCTCTCCAACTTTTTCAAGACGACCTTAGGAGGTCGCATAATCTGGAAGAGGTACAATGGTAGGGACGATAAAACAGATCTCAGTAAAGTAATCCTACCACCAGGAGATAGGAGACGTGAAGCCCATCCAGAAATCCTATTCCTGACTTTCATAATGAGGTCGTCGTACAAAAAGCTCCTCTTGGCCCCTTTAAATAGCGGAACTCCCAAGTATGTGAATGGTTGTCTCTGATGCGAAAAGCCAGTAAGAATCACGAGCCTGTGGATCTGAATATCCGATGATCGAAAACCAAACTCCGCAAGGATCGAGTAGATGAATCCCCAATCCATGCGATCATATGCTTTGGCCATGTCAAGTTTCAGCATAGTATTCCCTCCGCGCACTCTATCATCCAACTTATGCAAAAGCTCCTGAGTCAATAAAACATTATCTCCAATGAGGCGATCGGGAACGAAACCAATCTGCGGGGGGGGGGGGGAGATGATACGCGGCAGCAATGAACTCAATCTGGTATTCAACAGCTTAGTGATAAGTTTGTTGAACACCGTGCATAAGCTGATAGGTCTGAATTCCGTCCATTTACAAGCATTCTCCCGCTTAGGGAGCAAAATAATAGACGTGGCTGAAAAACCTCGCGGCAAATGGCCTCCCTCAAAGAAATCAGTGACCGCATCGAAAACATCATCTTTAATAATATCCCAACAATGCTGATAAAATAAGGATGAAAATCCATCGTGTCCAAAGAACACTGCACAAGATCAATACTGAATATGGCCTCTCGCACCTCGTCGATCAAAGGGAGACGGTTGAGTTCCATATTGTCAGCCTCCGTCAAAATTTTGGGTATGATATTAGGACGGATGGGGTCCAAAGGCTGTGTAGGTGCAGCAATTAAATCCTGAAAGAACGAGATTGCCGATCTCTGTATGTCAGTAGGGGTAGATAGAACTTTCCCTGTCTCCTTCGTGATATTCCTGATACGAGATTTGATTCTTCTGCCCTGGACCATAGAGTGGAAATATCGTGTGTTGCGGTCTCCCTCACACGCCCAACGGGAACTAGCCTTTTGCTTCCAAAAACCCTCTTCAATTGCTAGGGTGAGGTTTAATTCAGCCTGTGAACGATGAAGTGAATCTCTATGTTCCGGTGTAGGATCACTATCGAACTCGGTCTCCACCTGATCTACTCTAGCCTCAGCGTCCCTAACCCTTTGGAAAACATCTCCAAAAACATGTCGGTTCCACCATCGTAAGCCCTGTTTCAGCCTGAAGATTTTCTCCCAAAGAGCAGCCACTCCCGTAAGAGGGGTAGGGAGTGACCACTTCTGAGAGACAAATGTTGAGAAATCATGATGTTTTGTCCACACATTAAGGAACCGGAATGGTCGCGGGCCCAAATCATCCTCAGAAGTCCAATGAAGAAGGAGTGGAGAATGATCGGAAGAGGTCCGATTAAGATGGGTCCCTGTACGCTCGCCATCGTGAGTAATAACATTGAAGTCTCCCCCAACTAACCAAGGGTCGTCCATGGAGATGGAAATGTGGTGAAGACCCGCCCACAAGTCTCTCCTAGTCGAAGCCTCACATGCTGCATAAACGGTCGTCAAGCAAATTGGTCTAGCAAGTCGGGGATCAACCACTTTAACATGTAGAAACTGAGTGTGATCCTGAAGAACCGTAATATCCGTTCCAACACACCAAACACACCAAATCTTATTCGATTCATTCTGAGCACCGTAGTCGAAGTAAAGATATCGTCGAACAAAATCAAAACTCTTTTCCAATACCATGGGTTCCAAAATAACCAAGAAATAAACCTGATGAAGTAGAATAAGTTTCTTCAGGCGTCTGCGAGTAGCTACACTAGCTACACCTCGCACATTCCAGATGATGGCACTCATCTGGAAACGCTTGAGGAGGTATCCTGCGACCGACTCCTGGTCGCCATCCTAGAAACTGAGGTGTTAGGGACTTTAGCGGTCCCTTTACGACCAACTGGAACAAAACCATCATCCTCCGTTCTGTCAACCATACCTACCAAGTCATCAGACGAGGATCTTCGGAAGAAACCCTGATGATGGACCTCAATCTGAGAGACACTCTCAGAGTCTGACTGAGTAGAAAGAGAAGCTTCCAAATTTTGCTGACAGTGTGTAGGTGAGACTGGCACAGCCAAACTAAATGAGTCTCTTGGCCTTTCCATCATATCCTGTAGAAGAGGATCGAAATATATAGAATCACCAATTCCAAGGGCACTGCTGTTCGGATCCGAGGACTGAGCAACTGGTCGAGCATCGGATTTGGAAATTGGTTGGTCAAGATGACCCACTAGACTGGGAGCAGATGCTGACTGAGCTGGTGGTATAGAAAACGTGACATGTGGGTCAATGGTACTGGTAACAGGTGGAGCAGTCAAAGTAGTAGCCGTATGAGCTGCAATAACTGGGATAGGCTGGATAGCTGGAGGTGTGGACGTGATATTTTCGGTATCGGAATGGGAATTAAAAGAGGATGTGCCATCCTGTCTTTTCTAGTTACGCTTAATCGGGGTCCATCTCTGGCGAGGTGCAATCAAAACTTCCTTTCCTTTACCCTTATCCTTAACCGGTGCTGGTGGAGGTCTGGCATTTTGATTAGCGGCTACAGGAGGGCCAATGTTGGAGGCCTAGCATTTTGAGTAACAACCACAGGGGGTGCCACTGGTGGAGGGGGTTGTAAGCTAGTAGGACATTTTTCATCTAGATGTCCAAAGTGTCTGCATCGAAAACAGAAAGTCGGAACCTTATCATAGACCACAGGCTGCCAATATCCACCCCATTTTTCCCGCTCAATCCAGACTCTATCCGGTAGTCTACATTCCAAATCAGCCTGTGGTTGAGTTCCATATTGTCAGCCTCCGTCAAAATTTTGGGTATGATATTAGGACGGATGGGGTCCAAAGGCTGTGTAGGTGCAGCAAGTAAATCCTGAAAGAACGAGATTGCCGATCTCTGTATGTCAGTAGGGGTAGATAGAACTTCCCCTGTCTCCTTCGTGATATTCCTGATACGAGATTTGATTCTTCTGCCCTGGACCATAGAGTGGAAATATCGTGTGTTGCGGTCTCCCTCACACGCCCAACGGGAACTAGCCTTTTGCTTCCAAAAACCCTCTTCAATTGCTAAGGTGAGGTTTAATTCAGCCTGTGAACGATGAAGTGAATCTCTATGTTCCGGTGTAGGATCACTATCGAACTCGGTCTCCACCTGATCAACTCTAGCCTCAGCGTCCCTAACCCGTTGGAAAACATCTCCAAAAACATGTCGGTTCCACCATCGTAAGCCCTGTTTCAGCCTGAAGATTTTCTCCCAAAGAGCAGCCACTCCCGTAAGAGGGGTAGGGAGTGACCACTTCTGAGAGACAAACGTTGAGAAATCATGATGTTTTGTCCACACATTAAGGAACCGAAATGGTCGCGGGCCCAAATCATCCTCAGAAGTCCAATGAAGAAGGAGGGGAGAATGATCGGAAGAGGTCCGATTAAGATGGGTCACAGTAAATTGTCTACAAAAATCAACAGCAATAGGATTAATCAGGACTCTGTCCAACCTCTTACTGACTCTCCCATTCGTCCAGGTGAACTGGGACCCAGTAAATCCAGCATCCTCCAGACCACAATCGAGCATCATATCAGAAAAGGCAGTAGACCCACGATCTCTCCTACTGTGCCCTGTACGCTCGCCATCGTGAGTAATAACATTGAAGTCTCTCCCAACTAACCAAGGGTCGTCCATGGAGATGGAAATGTCGTGAAGACCCGCCCACAAGTCTCTCCTAGTCGAAGCCTCACATGCTGCATAAACGGTCGTCAAGCAAATTGGTCTAGCAAGTCGGGGATCAACCACTTTAACATGTAGAAACTGAGTGTGATCCTGAAGAACTGTAATATCAGCATCAATATTGAATATGGCCTCTCGCACCTCTTCAATCAAAGGGAAACGGTTGAGTTGCATATTATCAGCCTTCGTCAATATCCTGGGTATGATATTAGGACGGATGGGGTCCAAAGGCTGTGAAGGAGCAGCAAGTAAATCCTGAAAGAATGAGATTGCCGATCTCTGTATGTCAGTAAATCCTGGGTATGATATTAGAACTTCCCCTGTCTCCTTCGTGATATTCCTGATACGAGACTTGATCCGTCTACCTTGGACCATAGAGTGGAAATATCGTGTGTTGCGATCTCCCTCACACACCCAACGGGAACCGGTATTTTGCTTCCAAAAACCCTCCTCAATGGCCAGAGTGCGGTTTAATTTAGCCTGGGAGCGATGAAGTGAATCCCTGTGTCCCGGTGTAGGGTCACTATCGTACTCAATCTCGGCATGGTCAACTCTCTCCTCAGCTTCCCTAACCCGTTGGAAAACATCCCCAAATACTTGTCGATTCCACCACCGTAAACCTTGTTTCAACCTGAAGAATTTCTCCCAAAGAGCAGCCATCCCCGTAAGATGAGTAGGGAATGACCACTTCTGAGAGACAAATGCCAAGAAATCATGATGTTTCGTCCAAACATTGAGAAAACGAAATGGCCGCGGACCCAAATCATCTTCAGAAGTCTAGTGAAGAAGAATGGGTGAGTGATCAGAAGAAGTCCGATTAAGGTGCGTCACAGTAAACTGTCTACAAAAATCAACAGCAATAGGGTTAATCAGGACTCTATCCAGCCTCTTACTGACTCTCCCATTAGTCCAGGTGAACTGGGACCCAGAAAACCCGGCATCCTCAAGACCACAATCAAGCATCATATCAGAAAAGGCAGTAGATCGGCGATCTCTCCTACTATGTCCTGTACGCTCGCCATCATGAGCAATAACATTGAAATCCCCTCCAACTAACCAAGGGTCGTCCATGGAGATGGAAATGTGGTGAAGACCCACCCACAAGTCCCTTCTAGTCGAAGCCTCACATGCTGCTGATGAGTGCACAAAAAGTGCACTCAAAATATTCTATCTTTGAATTAAATTGCTAAAATATGAATAGAAAAAATGGATTATGACTTGTATTATTAAAATTAACTTCTATTCATATTAAAACATATTTGAGCATGGTTTTATTATATTCAATTGCTTTGAAATATTAAATAGAAGAAAGATGAATAAACACACTCGGTTTTCACTCAAAGCACTTGGCGCCAACATCCATTTGCACCCATGCATTCCATTTCAAAATCCTAAGTTGTCACTTTTATTTTTAAAAGCTCTTTTTCTAGATATGTTTAGAATTTTGCTTTTAAAATTGGTTTTATTTTATTGAAGGCAGCCATAGGAAATTGCAGGCTATTAATTTCATACACGGCACCTCCTGAAAATCTGATTTTAGTCTAGCTACAAGTTGAAATGGGATGAAAACTCATACAAGGCACCACCTGAAAATCAGACCAAAGCTGATTTTATTCCAGCCACAAATTGTAGGATGCAAATTCATTCAAGGCACCTCCTCATCTCTTCAAGAAACCGGCGCCTACACTACATCATCCATTTGCTAATCCCTATTGCAACTCAAAAGGAAATCAGCCATAAATAGAAAAAGACAGCACCTCCATATATGCATGGTTCACTTGAAGACAAAAACATTTAAAGATAGAATCATCAAAGCTGAATTTGTTGACCAAACAACTCCATGGAAATTCATACACGGCTCCTCCACTTGCATGGTCAAGTATTCTTATCTTCTTGGGAGTATTATTCAACTAAAGGGCAGGCTGGCAGCACACTTGAAGCATAAAAAAATCTGGAAATCAAGACATGCAGCCGTCCATTGCATTTCAAGTTTCATTGTGGCCGAAATTTGGACCAATTCCACTCACTCAAATACTTCAACATGTCGGCTACTAATTGAAATGTTTCACACAAAAATTCTCCTATAAATAGGAGGGGAGGGGACGTGAAAAGGGGAGAAAAAAGAAAGGTTTGGAATGCTTAGTCATTTTGGTATCTTGAGAAAGTGAAAATCAAGGAAAGGAGAGAAAATGGCATGTTCTTCCATAGTGTCTTTTAGAGAATTTTTGTTGCATATTTTCAATATGTGTAACTAAATTTTCTAAGTAGAGCTAGGGATGAACTTGTGTATTATGGTATTTGTAATTTATTTTTGATTCATGTATTTGGTTTTTAAATATTAAGACTTTTTGTTCTATCATTTGCAATCTATTTGACATGTTTTACGTCTCCAAATAATTATAGAATCTATTTCGTTTATGGATTCAGTCATACTTTTTCCATCGAGTAAATTAGTTCTATGATTATGTTTGGAGCAATTGTTGTCTATATTGATTCAGTTCTCTGCTGCAATATCGCTCCCTGGGCATATTGTCGTCATTGGATTTTCTCAATAGTGATAATAATTTTCGTTCTTTAATCGCGACGAATGATTTTATCAAAGAGTTACTTTTGATTTAATTTTGGTTATTACTGTTATATCTTCCGATTGAAAATTTGGACATAGAATTTTCAATTGAGTTATCAATAAATCAGGAATAAATTTAAATATCAGAAATATGCAAGGAATTCCCTACGCTCTACTATTTCATATCATTTTAATACTTTTCATATTACTCACTTGGTTTTAATTTATGTTACACTTCAAAAATCACTTTTTTGCACTCTTCTAAATATTTTCGTTAGTTTCATCACTATCTTTCATCTCAATCCATCTCCCTGTGGAATCGACACCCCAAAGCTATACTATAAACGATCGCGTTATTCTTTGGGCGTAATCAAATTTTGGTGCCGTTGCCGGGGAGACGGTAGAAGAATTGTTAGATATTTTTTTTTTCTTCTAACTTTTTGCGTCTTTATTTTAGTTTCTTTTTCTTTTAGTAGTTTTTTTTTTTTCCTTTAGTATAACATTTTTTTTATTTTGCATGCGCAGATACAGGGACGCCTTTGGACGATTTGCTAGTAGACCCGTGCTTGAATCAGACTCAGAATCAAATTTCTCTAAACACTTGTTTGATAATTTTTCCAATTCTGACACAATGAGTGAACACGGAGAGCAAACCACTAGAACCCTTCAGGATTATCTTCATCCTGCACGCACAGCCACACCGTCTTGTATTATGTTCCCACTTAACACACGTCATGTAGATTTCAAAACAGGAATGATACAATTACTTCCTACTTTCCATGGTTTAGAAAATGAAAATCCCTATGTTCATATTAGGGAATTTGAGGAAGTAGTTGCAACATTTCACAGTCAAAATGCTACTGACGACATAGTAAGACTTAAGTTTTTTCCCTTCTCTTTGAAGGAAAGAGCTAAAAGTTGGTTGTACTCACTGAGACCACGGTCAATTGGAACATGGAGTGAGATGACTCAAGTGTTTTTTAATAAATACTTTCCACAACACAAGACTAATGCTTTAAAAAGACAGATCTCAACCTTTGCACAAAAAGATAGTGAGACGTTATACCAGTCTTGGGAAAGATTTAAGGAATTACTAAGTATGTGTCCTCATCATGGATACGAAAACTGGCGTCTAGTGAGTTATTTCTATGAAGGGCTTACTCCTAGGGAACGCCAATTCGTGGAAATGATGTGCAATGGTGAATTTTTACAGAAAAATCCTGATGAGGCAATTGAATACCTCAATGAGCTTGCTGAAAAAGCTCATACTTGGACTGGACCAAGTGCTACTGAAAGCACAAACAGGTCACGACCTGTGGGAAATCCAAGTGGAGGTGGTATTTACCATCTCCGAGAGGAGGATGGCTTAAAAGCTAAGGTTGAAATGCTCACTAGAGAATTAGATTTCTTAAAAACTAAAAACACAAAATCAACACACGTGGTTAGTCATGCAGAATCTTTTGGGCCATGTGTTGTATGTGGTGGGGTAGATCACCACGCCCAAGAATGTCCTACACTTACCAACATGAATGGTATGTATGAAGAACAAGGTAATGCACTGGGTATGTACAAAAAGCCTTTTGAACCTTATTCTGATACATACAATTCAGGATGGCGTAATCACCCCAACTTTAGCTGGAAGTCTGATAACCAGCAGCCTGCACAACCCCCTAGATCATATCCTGCACAGTATCACGCACCTTCATGTTCTAGAAATCCTTTAGAAGATACTTTGCATAATTTTATTGAAGCACAGAGTAAGACTAATCATAAATTTGAATCTTTGATTATGCAGGTTGTTGAAGAAAATAAAGAAATAAAAAGCCAGGTCTCCAAAATAATGAGTTCCTTGTCTGTGAATGAGAAAGGTAAGTTTCCTTCTCAAGCTCAATCTGTACCTCATGGTCAACATATGGCAGAAGGAAATCTGAAGGATGTTAATGCCATTGTGACGCGAAGTGGCAAAACTCTATGTGATCCAATAATAGAAAAATCAAAGGATGCAGAAAAAGATCAAGATAAAGGTAGTTTCAAACCACCTGAGGAAACCGAGGTAACCAAAAGTCCTATTAAAATACCTTTTCCTCAAGCTCTAAGATCAAGCAAGCAAACTCCTGATCATAACAATGAAATTCTTGAGAATCTTAGGCAGGTAAAAGTCAATCTTCCTCTTTTGCATATAATTAAACAAGTTCCTACTTATGCAAAAGTTCTTAAAGATTTATGTACAGTTAAGAGGAAGCATCATGTAAAGAAAACAGCATTTTTAACGGAGCAAGTCAGTGCTTTAATTGAACAGCGGATTCCCCCTAAATACAAAGATCCTGGATGTCCAACCATCACATGCAATATTGGAAATTATGAGCTTGGACAGGCCTTGCTAGATTTAGGGGCTAGTGTAAATTTAATGCCATATTCTACTTATTTGCAACTAGGATTGGAAGAAATCAAACCAACCTCTGTGATATTGCAATTGGCCGATCGTTCAGTCAGAGCACCACGAGGTGTAGTGGAGGATGTGTTGATTCAAGTTGATAAATTCTATTATCCCGTTGATTTCTTAATTTTAGACACTAATTCTGCTGTAGAAACTACCTCTAAAATTCCATTAATTTTAGGTAGACCTTTTCTTGCTACTTCTAATGCGCTGATCAATTGTAGAAATGGACTGATGAAACTCTCTTTTGGCAATATGACTCTTGAGGTAAATATTTTCCATATTGCAAAACAGCCAGAAGAGGACGTCGAGTGTCATCAGACATACATGATTGATTCAGTGATAGACAGGGAAGTTCTTACAACTCATAATTCAGACCCCCTTGAATACTTTATTATTAATTCTGAAGTTAACTCTATTAGTGATTCATCTGACATAGTTGACATTTGTGCTATTTTTGACAGAAGTTATGATTATAGCACACAAGCATGGCAACCAAAGTTTGAAAAGTTGCTTGAGAAGAATGAAAGACAAATTCCTTCAAGTGTGAAAGCACCTAAGGTTGAATTGAAGCCTTTACCTAAGGGGTTAAAGCATGTTTTCCTTGGACCAGGTGATACTTTTCCTGTTATTATCTCATCAGAATTATCTGAGTCCCAAGGTAAGAAATTAATTCGAACTTTATGTGAGCATAAGTCAGCTTTAGGTTGGAGCATTGCTGATATAAAAGGTATTTGTCCCTTGGTTTGTACGCATAAAATTAATTTGGAGGAAGGAACTAACCCTCGTAGAGACCCCCAGCGTAGACTTAATCCCACTATGAAAGAAGTGGTGAAAAATGAAGTGTTAAAACTATTAGATGCAGGAATGATATATCCTATTGCTGATAGTAAATGGGTAAGTCCTACACAAGTTGTTCCTAAAAAATCAGGTGTAACTGTGGTAAAAAATGACCTTGGAGAGTTAGTCCCTACAAAACTTGTAACTGGTTGGCGAATGTGCATTGATTATAGAAAATTGAATGCCGCCACCCGAAAAGACCATTTTCCTCTCCCTTTTATTGATCAAATTCTTGAGCGTGTAGCTGGTCATCCTTTTTATTGCTTTTTAGATGGTTATTCTGGTTATTATCAAATTGAAATTGCATTAGAAGACCAGGATAAAACCACATTCACTTGTCCTTTTGGTACTTATGCTTTTCGTAGAATGCCATTTGGATTATGTAATGCTCTTGCTACTTTTCAACGTTGTATGATGAGCATTTTTAGTGATATGGTTGAAAAATGCATGGAAGTTTTTATGGATGACCTGACTGTTTTTGGATCTTCTTTTGATGTATGCTTAATGAATTTAGAAAAAGTATTGACTCGTTGTGAGGAAAAAGAATTGGTTTTGAATTGGGAAAAATGCCACTTTATGGTACCCAACGGTATTGTTTTAGGGCATATTATTTCTTCCAATGGGATGGAGGTTGATCAATCAAAAGTTGAATTAATCTCTAAGTTACCTACACCTAAGACAGTTAAGGATGTAAGATCTTTTCTTGGTCATGCAGGTTTTTATAGGCGGTTTATACAAAATTTTTCTACTATTTCTAGACCACTATGTAACCTCCTAGCTAAAGATGCCCCATTTGAATGGACACAAGCTTGTCAAGAGGCCTTCAAAACACTAATTGGCAAACTCACTTCAGCACCCATAATGCAGCCACCTGATTGGACTTTACCTTTTGAAATTATGTGTGATGCTAGTGACTTTGCTGTAGGTGCTGTTCTTGGACAACGAAGGGAAGGAAAACCTTTTGTAATTGGTTCTGCTATTATTATTTTCACTGATCATGCAGCCCTTAAGTACCTCCTTACAAAGAAGGATGCTAAGGCACGACTAATACGATGGATTTTACTTTTGCAGGAATTTGACATAACCATCAAAGATAAGAAAGGAGTAGAGAATGTAGTGGCAGACCATCTCTCAAGGCTTACATTCGAAGACACCTCTGACCATCTCCCAATCAAGGATGATTTTCCGGATGAACATTTACTTTCTGTAAACTCTCTACCTTGGTTTGCACATATTGTCAACTATTTAGTTGCAGGTGAGATACCAGTGGATTGGAGCACCCAAGACAAAAGAAAGTTCATGATTGAAGTACGTAAATTTTATTGGGATGATCCTTTTCTTTTTAAATATTGCCCTGATCAAATTTTAAGACGTTGCATACCCGATGAAGAAATTAGTAGCGTCTTAGAATTTTGCCACTCACAAGCTTGTGGAGGCCATTTTTCAATGAAGAAAACCGCTGCAAAAATTATGCAGTGTGGATTTTATTGGCCCACCTTGTTTAAAGATGTAAATAACTATTGTCGCTCATGTGAAAGATGTCAAAAGTTAGGAGTTATGACCTGTCGTAATATGATGCCCTTAAACCCAATTTTAGTGATTGAAATTTTTGACTGTTGGGGTATTGATTTTATGGGACCATTTCCTCCTTCTTTTGGATATCTATATATTATTGTGGCAGTAGATTATGTGTCAAAATGGGTAGAGGCAGCACCTTGCAGGAACAATGATAATCGGACAGTAATTAAGTTTCTCAAAGAAAATGTGTTATCTCGATTTGGTACCCCACGAGCTATCATTAGTGATCGAGGTACACATTTTTGCAACCGTTCTTTTGAAGCTTTAATGAAGAAATATGGAGTGGTACATAAGCTTTCTACGGCATATCACCCTCAGACAAGTGGACAAGTTGAACTTGCAAATAGGGAAATTAAACAGATTTTAGAAAAAACGGTCAATCCAGATCGCAAAGATTGGTCTTTAAGACTGACTGATGCGCTTTCGGCTTACCGTACAGCTTTCAAAACTCACTTAGGCATGTCACCTTATAGGCTTGTTTTTGGAAAACCTTGCCACTTGCCTGTGGAGCTTGAACATCGAGCTTATTGGGCTATCAAGTATTTCAACTTTGACATTGAAAAAGCAGGTAAGCTTAGAAAATTCCAATTGACGGAGTTAGAAGAATTGAGAAATGATGCTTATGAGAATTCCAAGGTCTATAAGGCTAAAATGAAAGCATTTCATGATAAAAATATTTTAAGAAGAACATTTAAGCCTAATGATCGAGTATTCTTATATGACTCAAGACTCCATAAGCATCCAGGAAAACTTCGATCTAGGTGGACCGGTCCTTTTATAGTAAAAAACGTTTTTGTAAATGGGGCAGTCGAAATAGAAAATCCAAAGGATGGGAATATCTTCAAAGTAAACGGTCAACGCCTCAAAATATTAGTTGATAGGCAAATTCCGGAAGTGGAAGACATTCCACTAATGGACCCAGTCTACCAAACTTAACCACCCCCAGGTATGTTTTTTTTCTTCCGCTTTCTTTCAGTTTTTTTTTAGTTTATTACTTTCTTTATTTTTGCAGGACAAGTTTATTTTGACAAATACCATTTTTGATGCTTAAGCAAGCTGCTCACGTCCCACATCAGGTGTATTCTACCCTGTTCAATCACTCCCTAATCAGTTTTAATTGTCAAACATTGAGGACAATGTCTCATTTAAGTTGGGGGGTGGGAATGTGCAATTTTTGCCATTTTTTTTGAAAAACAAAAAAAAAAAAAAAAAAAAAAATATTTTTTTGCATCACACAGGCATCTTTTCACATATGTACTTATGATCATTCATGACCATCATAGTGAATTCAACAAACCCATCTTAATCATTTTGCTAAGGCATCCACAGAATCTTTTATGCACCTATCCAAGCTTTGTCGTAAGATGATGGTTTGACACATGTAACTAGAGAATTCTTTTGCTTAAGTATTCATGTAAATTTTGGAGAGAATTGAGAGCATACAAATACAGAAATTGTGATAAGCGTCCATTGATCTGTTGAATTGGATACGTCTTTTGAGAATATCATTACGTGGTTTGTGGTATGATGGCGAAAATACTTGGGATATGACGAAAGTCAACTTAGGATTAACGTTTGAGCCTTTCAAGCTGACCTTTTTCATCATAATACCCCTAGTAGCCAATTTTGAAGCCAATAAACACATATGGCCTTTTCTTTTCATACCTACATCATCCATACCTCTCCACATTGGAGTATAACTTATACACAAATTTTGCCTACCCTTTTTATTTCCAAGTGTGTACTAGGTGTGGAATTTTAAGTATTGAAAAAAAAAAAAAAAATGAATGAAAAGAGTATGGAAAGCATACCATGAAAAATAGAAAAAAAATGGCAAGGTGCTAGGTGTTCATCAAATTATTCATCAAAAGTATTCATGAGATGGCAAAAACACCAAAGTGGCAAAGAAGGAAAAAAAAAAAAAAAATCTGAAAGTTGAAAAGTACATCAAAAGGAAAGTATGGTCTACAGAGATATTTAACAAATTCCCTTTTGTGTATACTTGGAAATTTTTGAATCCTCTTCATCCTTTTCTTCTTTTAAGTCCCAAATCTAAGCCACGTTACAACCCTTTTGTGTTGATTATTCTGATCCTAAGTATGCCTATGAAAAGAATGGTGGAATTCTCATTTGTTAGCATTCCTATCATAAGATCAATGTTTGTTTATTGCTTATACATAATTGCCTGATTCCCCATGAGAATGAGTGTACACCTATTGACAACTCCATAGAGAGAATCCTCACACAAAAACACTTCTATACCCGTGAGTTATGGAGTTAAACATTTTGCCTAAGATGTTCTTAAAATTACATGTGTTAAGATCTTTGATTCGATAAATATAGTTTGGAACACACACACACACTCTGTGGATTGCTATATATGAATTACTTGTGGAAGGGTTATTGAATTGCTAAGATTGTTTTGATATGTGAATTTGGAAAATATGTCTAGATGGCCCCTATGTGTGATTTTCTTTGGTCTTTCTCATCATTTTGCATGAAAATTGCTAGGGACTAGCAATGTGTAAGTTGGGGGGTGTGATGAGTGCACAAAAAGTGCACTCAAAATATTCTATCTTTGAATTAAATTGCTAAAATATGAATAGAAAAAATGGATTATGACTTGTATTATTAAAATTAACTTCTATTCATATTAAAACATATTTGAGCATGGTTTTATTATATTCAATTGCTTTGAAATATTAAATAGAAGAAAGATGAATAAACACACTCGGTTTTCACTCAAAGCACTTGGCGCCAACATCCATTTGCACCCATGCATTCCATTTCAAAATCCTAAGTTGTCACTTTTATTTTTAAAAGCTCTTTTTCTAGATATGTTTAGAATTTTGCTTTTAAAATTGGTTTTATTTTATTGAAGGCAGCCATAGGAAATTGCAAAGCTATTAATTGCATACACGGCACCTCCTGAAAATCTGATTTTAGTCTAGCTACAAGTTGAAATGGGATGAAAACTCATACAAGGCACCACCTGAAAATCAGACCAAAGCTGATTTTATTCCAGCCACAAATTGTAGGATGCAAATTCATTCAAGGCACCTCCTCATCTCTTCAAGAAACCGGCGCCTACACTACATCATCCATTTGCTAATCCCTATTGCAACTCAAAAGGAAATCAGCCATAAATAGAAAAAGACAGCACCTCCATATATGCATGGTTCACTTGAAGACAAAAACATTTAAAGATAGAATCATCAAAGCTGAATTTGTTGACCAAACAACTCCATGGAAATTCATACACGGCTCCTCCACTTGCATGGTCAAGTATTCTTATCTTCTTGGGAGTATTATTCAACTAAAGGGCAAAGGTGGCAAGACACTTGAAGCATAAAAAAATCTGAAATCAAGACATGCACTCGTCCATTGCATTTCAAGTTTCATTGTGGCCGAAATTTGGACCAATTCCACTCACTCAAATACTTCAACATGTCGGCTACTAATTGAAATGTTTCACACAAAAATTCTCCTATAAATAGGAGGAGGGGACGTGAAAAGGGGAGAAAAAAGAAAGGTTTGGAATGCTTAGTCATTTTGGTATCTTGAGAAAGTGAAAATCAAGGAAAGGAGAGAAAATGGCATGTTCTTCCATAGTGTCTTTTAGAGAATTTTTGTTGCATATTTTCAATATGTGTAACTAAATTTTCTAAGTAGAGCTAGGGATGAACTTGTGTATTATGGTATTTGTAATTTATTTTTGATTCATGTATTTGGTTTTTAAATATTAAGACTTTTTGTTCTATCATTTGCAATCTATTTGACATGTTTTACGTCTCCAAATAATTATAGAATCTATTTCGTTTATGGATTCAGTCATACTTTTTCCATCGAGTAAATTAGTTCTATGATTATGTTTGGAGCAATTGTTGTCTATATTGATTCAGTTCTCTGCTGCAATATCGCTCCCTGGGCATATTGTCGTCATTGGATTTTCTCAATAGTGATAATAATTTTCGTTCTTTAATCGCGACGAATGATTTTATCAAAGAGTTACTTTTGATTTAATTTTGGTTATTACTGTTATATCTTCCGATTGAAAATTTGGACATAGAATTTTCAATTGAGTTATCAATAAATCAGGAATAAATTTAAATATCAGAAATATGCAAGGAATTCCCTACGCTCTACTATTTCATATCATTTTAATACTTTTCATATTACTCACTTGGTTTTAATTTATGTTACACTTCAAAAATCACTTTTTTGCACTCTTCTAAATATTTTCGTTAGTTTCATCACTATCTTTCATCTCAATCCATCTCCCTGTGGAATCGACACCCCAAAGCTATACTATAAACGATCGCATTATTCTTTGGGCGTAATCAGCTGCATAGACTGCCGTCAAGCAAATTGGTCTAGCAATTCTATGATCAACAATTTTAACATGTAGGAACTGAGTGTGATCGTGAAGAACCGTAATATCCGTACCAACACGCCAAAAACACCAAATCTTATTCGACTCATTCTGAACACCATAGTCGAAGCGTAAATAGCGGCGAACGAATTCAAAACTCTTATCCAATACCATAGGCTCCAAAATAACCAAGAAGTAAACCTGATGAAGTAGAATAAGTTTCTTCAGGTGTCTGCGAGTAGCTACATTAGCTACACCTCGTACATTCCAGATGATGGCACTCATCTGGACACACGTGATGAGGTATCTTGCGACCGACTCCTGGTCGCCATCCTAGAATTTGTAGTGCCAGTGACTTTAGCGGTCCTCTTACGATTAACGGGTACAAAACCATCATCCTCCGTCCTGTCAACCATGCTAACTAAGTCATCAGACGAAGATCTGCGGAAGGAACCCTGATGATGAACTTCAATCTGAGAGAAACTCTCAGAATCTGACTGAGTGGATAAAGAAACCTCCAAATTCTGCTGACAATGTGTAGGGGAGACTGGGAAATCCAGTTCAATGGAATCCCGTGACCTTTCCAACATATCCTCTAAAAGAGGATCAACATATATAGGGCTACCAATCATACGGGTAGTAGTGATCGGATCCGAGGACTGATCAACTTGTTGAGCATCAGATGTGGGAGCTGGTTGGTCATGATGGGCCATCTGAGTAGGAGCAAAGGCATTCCGATCTGGTGGTATAGTAATAGTAACATGTGGCTCGGTGGTACGAGTAACGGGTGGGGCGGTGGAAGTAGGAATTGTATGAGCAGCAATAACTGTGGTATTCGGGATGGTGGAAGGTACGGAAGTAATATTCTCGGAAGTGGAAGGGTCACTCATAGAGGATGTACCATCTTGTCTTTTCTGATTGCGTTTAACCGGGGTCCATCTCTGGCGAGGCGCATTCACAACTTCCTTACCCTTACCCTTATCTTTAGCCGGGGCTGGTGGAGGCCTAGCAGTTTCATTAACGACAACAGGGCTGTTACCAATGGTGGGGTAGAATGCGAGCTATTAGAACATTTTTCATCCATATGTCCAAAATGACTACATTGAAAACAGAAATCCGCGACTTTATCATAGACCACAGGCTGCCAATATCCACCGAATTTTTCTCTCTCAATCCAAACTCTATCAGGAAGTCTACATTCCAAATCAACCTCAATACAGACCCTAGCTTCACTAGGACGACGTAGATCAGAAGTTGCTTCGTCAATACGAAGTGGGAGTCCAATAGCCTTTGCTATGGCGAAGAGAGCACACTTAGCCCGAAAATGAATAGGGAGCAATGGAAATGACACCCAAACAGGAGCAATAGGAGCTTCATACTGCGGGCTAAAACTAGGGGTCCACTTAAAGACACGCATAGGACAACCATCGAGATACCAAGTAGGTTTGAGGAATAATCGTAAGTAATCATCCTCGTGCGCCATGTGAATAATAATGTGTGCATCATCAATAAGACCAATTTCATAATCACCAATAAATCCAAAGCGCATAAAGTTTTCGCGTACCTTATTCATAGAAGGCTTACGATGCACGAACTTAGCAATTAGTGTAAACCTGTAGGCTTCAGCCAAAAATTGCTCATCTGATTCATCAAAGAAAACCACAGGCTCGCCATGATGAATATATGGTTCCTTAGAGACCAAACTACAGTGTCTGGAGTCCTCAGGAGCTCGGAGGACCTGAGCAAATGATTTCTTTTGACTCCGTTCAGCTTGAGTAATCAAAGGTTTGCAATTGAGTGCAGCGGCATACGATCGAGGAGTTTGAGTAGCTCCCGTGACTCCAGAAGGAGGACTAGAAGTTTTAGTGGAGTTCTGGGCCAGCAAGAGAGGGCCAGGTCTAGTCTGTATATTTCTGGTCTGTTGCATGGGCTTCAAATGAGTAGCTGGGGGGGGGGGCAGATTTGAGAGTTGATGATGCCTTATCAATTGTAGAAGCTAAATTGCCTAATTTAGGAGTTGAAGAAGTCCCAATAGCCTTATGAGTAGAGATGAAATTGGGATTCAATTGAGCCTCGATTCTTTCAATTGGTAACGTTCCCATGATATTTTTACCTTCAATTGTACTTCTATTGGTCGACTTTGGAGCAGAAACATCACCACCATCACTAGGGTTCTTATTATCCGCAACTTGAGGCATGCAATTGGGGTTCAATTGGCTATTATTTCTTTCAATTGGAGGTTGACCCATGAGTTTGAGACCCTCAATTGTAGTTGGGATGGCCGAATTTGAATCAAGATTCACCAAAAAACCTCCAATTTCAGCACACATTTCTCCTTCATGTTCATCTTCAATTGGGTTGATCATTCCATCCATTTGGGTAACAATTGGTTCAATTGAATGTTTACCCATGGTGTTGGCAACCTCAAGAGCATTCCCCTTCATCGAATTCATCAGTTGGAGCACAATAGATTCATCAAAATTGCAAGAATTATACCTTACACAGACTGCCCGAATTGCTTCCAGAAATTGATCAGGCTTAGGTCAAAATTGATGCAAGCCCATGGTGTGGCTGGGTGCGCCAGGTGATGGGGAACCCAGCCCAGGTGGTTTGCCACCATGGGTCTTCCCACCGGCGTCGGAATTGGGCTTTTTTTGTTCTGCCTGTCGCGAGTTCGCGATGTCGAGCAATTGGGGATCAAATTCAGGCTGTTTGGTGTGAAATTGGAGGAGACCCATACAGTCGCGATTGGACAGCTTTGATTTTCAAATTGATTCAGTTGTAGACTTGATTTGGTTGAATTGAGGACATGGTTAGCTTCATCTTGGAGTGGGCTCTCGACCGGCGTGGGTCCGCCGGCGTGGGTGTGGCCGGAGCTACTGTTTCCGGCCAAATGTAACATTTCAGGCAGTTTTTGAAAATTGGCCATAACTCCTTCATTTTTTGGTGAAATTACATGCCGTTTCGTGGTAATGGAAGCTGATTTCATGGGCTTTCTAGTGGTACCAAAATCAGGAGGTTTGAGAGGGGGAATTTTTTCGGAATTTTGTTGCATTTTTGGCCAATTTTAGAGAGAAGGGAGAGCATTTGGGGTTAGAGAGAAAGTAAAAGGTGGTTTAGGGTTTAGGGTCTAGGGTTTTGGGTTTTGGATTTTGGGTTTTGGGGTTTGGGGTTTCGGGTTTCGGGTTTGGGTCTTGGGGTTTGGGGTCTAGGGGTTTGGGGTTTAGGGGTTACGGTTTAGGGTTTAGGGTTTGGGTTTTGGGGTTTTGGGTTTGGCGTTTTTTTTTTTTTTTTTTTTTTTGTGGAAGGAGGGCGGTACCTCCGAGATTTTATTAATATGCCCTCACTTGTGGCGGAGGAATACCGTGGTTACAACTGAAATAATGCAAAGCAATAAATGAGGAAGTACTACTTCCCTTACAGTTAAAGTAAATGAAAGCAGTAAATGAGGAAGTACTACTTCCCTTACAGCAAAAGTAAAGTAAAGCAGTAAATAAGGAAGTACTACTTCCCTTACAAAAGGAGTTGCGTAAAATAGTAAAGAAGGAAGTATTATTTCCCTAACAAAATGAGCAAATGTGAACAATTGTAGACAAAAACAAGCAACAGAAGAAGTAAATGCAAAAAACAGATAAACTATCAAAAAATCAAAATCTGAAGCTGGGTAAGCCATATCTATCTATCTGAAGAAGTGCCCTAATGTGTCGTGGTAAATTAGTAGGTCCATATACCTGGTATCTGCGATGGTGCCAACCCTCAGTAGCAAGTGCATCTGCAACTTGATTCCCCTCTCTAAAGATATGGGAAATCGTATCTCTGTCGAATGATAGACAATCCACAATCTGTCGGAGTATGCCCTGGATAGTCCACGGACCACCGCCTCTGAGGATACAGTGAATAGCCACACTAGAGTCTGCTTCAACCCATATATCTGACAGTCCAAGATCTCTAGCCAGCAGTATACCATCATGAATAGATCTAAGTTCAGCTTCTAAAATCAAGCATGGTCCATATGATGCTGAAAATGCACTGATGCAGTTTCCTGTATGATCCCTGATAATGCCTCCTCCACTCGCAAGCCCATCCTTGACACAACCATCGGTATTGATCTTTACACATCCAACTGCTGGGGTGCGCCACCAAACCACAATAGGGGATGGAGGTATAGGAAGAGTCAAAGAGACACCAAAGAATGGAGCGACCTGCATGTCATCCCGCCAATGTAGCGGTCGAAATAATCCACCAGTATGAAGGAATGAAATCATACGATAGACCCTCCATATGATATGCCTCGCACTGATATTAATGCTCCTGTGCTTCGCATCATTTCTCTCGGTCCAAAGAAACCAGAAAATCAAAAGAGGGATAATGATGCGAATGTGCCCGGTCCGTGTAAACTGTCCCGAGTACCTCCAACTAAGAAATCTCTGTCTAACGCTTTCACCTGGACTCATAGTAATATGAAATAAATCCCCAAAATGCTGCCATACTTGCTCTCGAAATGCTACCGGTAAAGATATGAGTGATAGTCTCGATCGCAGAGCAACACCGACATTTGTAAGCCAATTGAATGCCCGTCCTTCTCTCGAATAATAACATCCACTGGTATCAAGTTACGCCATAATCTCCAGCGAGAAGAGAAACGGTGGGAGGTATGACAGTGGTTCCATAATAAGCGAAAGGAATCCCGAGCCGGCTTGCTAGCACGGATCAACCGCCATGCCGATTTAGTAGTAAATCTACCATCGGATGTGGCCCTCCAAAAATGCGATTCGAAGCTTCAAGGCAAAGGGGAACCGATGCAACTGTTTCCGCCATAACCGATGGGAGGATCTCGTAGTAATCGCTCAAAATCCCATCCAATTTCTCCAAAAAATTCTGCACCCTAGCGGATGTATGTCGTCTATGAGGCAAGACAGATGCCAATGTAGCCTCGCCCATCCAGCTATGCCAAAAGAAAATCTGCCCAAGGCCGAGATCCCATGCAATATGTGGCTCGGCCACGTGGTCCAAATCTTTTCGGTCTCTTCCATACGGGGAGGTCGAATGAGGAACATTTGCAAGTGATGGATGTGTCCCTTTACGTATTTTGCCCGAAGAACCGAGCCCAAAGCGAACCTTGAGACCTAAAGCGCCACCATAATTTCAGAGAGAATGTGTCCACCGTATCCTGTAATCGTCTAAAGCCAAGACCACCCTCATCAGTTGGCCGACATATCTCCTTCCAACTCCGCCAATGTAATCTACGTGCATGGTCCTTCGAATCCCATAGGAATCGCGCAAAAATGCTCTCCAACTTTTTCAAGACGACCTTAGGAGGTCGCATAATCTGGAAGAGGTACAATGGTAGGGACGATAAAACAGATCTCAGTAAAGTAATCCTACCACCAGGAGATAGGAGACGTGAAGCCCATCCAGAAATCCTATTCCTGACTTTCATAATGAGGTCGTCGTACAAAAAGCTCCTCTTGGCCCCTTTAAATAGCGGAACTCCCAAGTATGTGAATGGTTGTCTCTGATGCGAAAAGCCAGTAAGAATCACGAGCCTGCGGATCTGAATATCCGATGATCGCCTAGGCAGAATAAGACCACTCTTATCCCGATTTACCAGTTGTCCAGAAACTCCCTCATAGTGTTCCAAACAGTCAAGAACCCTTTTGATAGACTTTTTCTGGCCATTGGCAAATATAATGATGTCGTCTGCGAAGGCAAGATGTGAAACAATAGACATACCTCCATGTCGATACTGCATACTAGGATAGGCCTGGAACTTCTGGATGAGCAGGCGAGAGAAGTAGTCAGCAGCTATAATGAAAAAGGAAGGGGAGATAGGATCCCCTTGTCTGAGGCCACGTGTGGATGAGAAGAAACCACAAGGATGGCCATTCAAGAGGACTGAGAAACGACATTCCGAGATACACCTTCTAATCCTGTCAATCCACAACTGGTCAAAACCAAACTCGGCAAGGATCGAGTAGATGAATCCCCAATCCATGCGATCATATGCTTTGGCCATGTCAAGTTTCAACATAGTATTCCCTCCGCGCACTCTATCATCCAACGTATGCAAAAGCTCCCGAGTCGGAAACGTTATCTCCAATGAGGCGACCGGGGACGAAACCACTCTGCGGGGGAGAGATGAGACGCGGCAAAGAATGAACTCAATCTCGTATTCAACGACTTCGATAAGTTTGTTGAACATCGTGCATAAGCCGATAGGTCCGAAGTCCGTCCATTTACAAGCATTCTCCCGCTTAGGAGCAAAATAATAGACGTGGCGTAAAAGCCTCGTGGCAAATGGCCTCCCTCAAAGAAATCGATGACCGCATCAAAAACATCATCTTTGATAATATCCCAACAATCTTTGATAAAATAAGGATGAAAATCCATCGTGTCCAAGAACACTGCCAAGATCAATACGGAATATGGCCTCTCGCCCCTCGTCGAGCACAGGCAGACGGGTGAGTTCCATATTGTCGCCTCCGTCAAAATTTTGGGTATGATATTAGGACGGACGGGGTCCAAAGGCTGTGAAGGAGCGACAAGTAGATCCCGAAAGAATGAGATTGCCGATCTCGTATGTCGATGAGGGGTAGATAAAACTTCCCCTGTCTCCTTCGTGATATTCCTGATACGAGACTTGATCCGTCTTCCTTGGACCATAGAATGGAAATATCGTGTGTTGCGGTCTCCCTCACACACCCAACGGGAGCCAGCCTTTTGCTTCCAAAAATCCTCTTCAATGGCCAGAGTGCGGTTTAATTCAGCCTGTGAACGATGAAGTGAATCCCTGTGTCCCGGTGTAGGGTCACTATCAAACTCAATCTCAGCATGGTCAACTCTCTCTTCAGCCTCCCTAACCCGTTGGAAAACATCCTTAAATACTTGCCAATTCCACCACCGTAATCCCTGTTTCAGCCTGAAGAATTTCTCCCAAAGAGCAGCCATCCCAGTAAGTTGAGTAGGGAATGACCACTTCTGAATGACAAAGGCTAAGAAATCATGATGTTTCGTCCAAACATTGAGAAAACGAAACGGTCGTGGGCCCAAATCATCCTCAGAAGTCCAATGAAGAAGTAGGGGCGAATGATCGGAAGAGGTCCGATTAAGATGGGTCACAGTAAATTGTCTACAAAAATCTGCAGCAATAGGATTGATCAGGACTCTGTCCAACCTCTTACTGACTCTCCCATTCGTCCAGGTGAACTGGGACCCGTAGAATCCAAAGATCCTCCGTACCACAATCAAGCATCATATCAGAAAAGGCAGTAGACCCACGATCTCTCCTACTGTGCCCTGTACGCTCGCCATCGTGAGTAATAACATTGAAGTCTCCCCCAACTAACCAAGGGTCATCCATAGAGATAGAAATATGGTGAAGACCTGTCCACAAATCCCTCCTAGTCGATGCCTCACATGCTGCATAAACGGCCGTCAAGCAAATTGGTCTAGCAATTCTCGGATCAACCACTTTAACATGTAGAAACTGAGTGTGATCCTGAAGAACCGTAATATCCGTACCAACACACCAGAAACACCAAATCTTATTCGATTCATTCTGAGCACCGTAGTCAAAGTGAAGATATCGGCGAACAAAATCAAAACTCTTATCCAATACCATAGGTTCCAAAATAACCAAGAAATAAACCTGATGAAGTAGAATAAGTTTCTTCAGGCGTCTGCGAGTAGCTACATTAGCTACACCCCGCACATTCCAGATGATGGCACTCATCTGGAAATGCGGGAGGAGGTATCCTGCGACCGACTCCTGGTCGCCATCCTAGAAATTGGAGTGCCTGTGACTTTAGCGGTCCTCTTACGACCAACTGGTACAAAACCATCATCCTCCGTTCTATCAACCATGCCAGCTAAATCATCAGAAGAAGATCTGCGAAAATGACCCTGGTGATGGACTTCAATCTGAGAGAAACTCTCAGAGTCTGATTGAGTAGATAAAGAAGCCTCTAAATTCTGCTGACAGTGTGTAGGTGAGACTGGCACTTCCAAACCAACCAAGTCCCGTGGCCTCTCCATCATATCCTCAAGAAGAGGATCGAAGTATATAGAACTACTAATCGCGTGGGTAGTACTGATCGGCTCCAAGGACTGAGCAATTGGTTGAGCATCAGATTTGGAAATTGATTGGTCATGGTGGCCTACCAGCATGGGAGCAACTGCCGACTGAGCTGGTGGTATAGAAATAGTGACATGGGGCTCGATAGTACGAGTAACGGGTGGAGCAGCCGAAGTAGTAGCCGTATGAGCTGTAATCACTGTGGTAGGCGGGATAGTTGGAGGAATGGCCGTGATATTCTCGTAATTAGAATGGGAACTCAAGGATGATGTGCCATCCTGTTGTTTCTGAGTGCGCTTAATTGGGGTCCATCTCTGGCGAGGCGCAATCGAAACTTCCTTTCCCTTACCCTTATCCTTAGCCGGGGCTGGTGGAGGCCTAGCATTTTGATCAGCAACCACAGGGGGTGCCGATGTTGGAGGCCTATCATTTTGATTAGCAACTACAAAGGGTGCTAAAGGTGGAGGGGAATGTGCGCTACTAGGACATTTTTCATCCATATGTCCAAAATGTCTGCATCGAAAACAGAAATCCGGAACCTTATCATAGACAACTGATTGCCAATATCCGCCCCATTTTTCCCGCTCAATCCAGACTCTATCAGGTAGCTTACATTCCAAGTCAGCCTCAACACAAACTCTAGCTTCACTAGGTCGGCGAAGATCAGAAGTTGCTTCGTCAATACGAAGGGGGAGCCCAATAGTCTTAGCTATGGCGAAAAGAGCACTCTTATCTCGAAAATGAATAGGGAGCAATGGGAATGAAACCCAAACAGGAGCAATAGGAGCCTCATACTGAGGGCTAAAGTTAGGAGTCCATTTGAAGACCCGCATAGGGCAGCCATCAATATACCAAGTGGGTTTGAGGAATAATCGTGAATAATCATCCTCGTGCGCCAAATGAATAATAATGTGTGCCTCATCGATTAAGCCAATCTCATAATCACCAGTAAACCCAAAGCCCAGGAAATTTTCACGTACTTTATTCATAGAGGGCTTGCGGTGCACAAATTTACCAACAAGGGTAAACCTGTAAGCCTCGGCCAGAAATATCTCATCCGATTCATCAAAAAATACTGCAGGCTCACCATGGTGAATATATGGTTCCTTCGAAACCAAACTCCGATATCTGGAGTCCTCAGGAGCACGAAGGACGTTGGCAAAGGATTTCTTCTGACTCCTCTCGGCTTGTGAAATTACAGGTTTACAGTTTAGCGCTGCAGCATAAGATCGAGAGTTCTGGGTAACCCCTGCTAGTCCAAAGAGGTTGGACTGTGTTCTAGCGCAGCTCGAGGCGCAGGTTCAAATTTGGAATAGACCTATCTTTGTATATTTCGGTATCTTTGGGTATTACTCTGGTGTCCAGTAGCCAATTTGGAGGCAACACTATCAGTTCCGAGATTATTCCGTAAAGTTGGTTTATAATTGGACGTGAGATTCTTCAAAGTATTGGTCGATTGTATGGGCATCGAAATTGTAATGGGAGGAGCTAAATTCAATGTTGGATGTTCCTTAACAATTGTAGAGCCCGAATCACCCAGATTTGGCATTTTAGAAATTTCACTCACCATATGAGTAGGTATAGGTTCGGGATTCAATTGATCATCAATTCTACCAACTGATGCATTACTCACGGTCGTTTGACCTTCACTAACCTTAGGATAGGTCGAACTTGGTGCTAAGCCCTCAATATCATTACCAATTGAAGTATTAAAAGCAATATCACATTCATACAGTTGTGAAGATTTAATTTCATCAAATTGATCACTAATTATCTCAATTGGGTGTTGACCCACAATCATACCATTATCAAGTAATGTTCCCCACATCGAATTAGCAATATGAAGTAATGAAGAATCATCAAATTTAGGAAATCCAAGTTTTTCGCACGTACCTTTGATGGCATTGAACAATTGGTCGGGTTTTGGACGAAATTGATGAAGACCCATTAGTGGGCTAGGTGCACAAGGCTGGGGAGGAGCTAGCCCAGGTGATCCACGAGCTTGGGTGGTCTGGGTTGGACCAGAAATGTCGATTTTCCTCGTTTCCGTTCGCGAGTCCAGTTCAGCCGAATTTTCAGATTGAAATTGGAGATGATTGGTGCAAAATTGAGGGATGCCCATTAGTTGGTTGGGTGCGCCAGGTGGGGGGGCACCTAGCCCAGGTGGTGCGCCACCTTGGGTCGCCGTGTCGGCGCCGGAAAACGCGATTTCGCAGTGCGTGGTCGCTGCCTTCGCGAATGGCAGCTGTTCTGGCCCAAATTCGATCTTATGAATTGATGATGGTGGTGAATTGCTTGCATGGACAGCATCGCCTGGACATGGGCTGTCGACCGGTGGTGGTCCGCCGGCGTGGGTACGGCCGGAGGAGCAGTTTCCGGCCGAATTGCCATTTTCAGGCAGTTTTGGAAAAACGGCCATAACTTCATCATTTCTTGATGAAATTACATGCCGTTTGTTGGAAACGGAAGCTAATTTCAAGGGCTTTCTAATGGTACCAAAATCAGGGGGTTTGAGAGGTCGAATTTTTTCGGTATTTTGGTGCATTTTTGATGAATTCTAGAGAGAAGGAGGAGCATTTGGGGGTAGAGAGAGAAAGTGGAAGGTGAAGAATGGTTTAGGGTTTAGGGTTTAGGGTTTTTTTTTTTTTTTTAACAAAGACCACTAGCGTGGCTATTTTATTATTTTAATAAAATGAAGTACAATAAAAGAGGGGGGCATGTACCTGACCTCCAGTAATTGAAAAATGCTACAAATATCTCAAAATGAAATGCAAGAAACAGCAAATGAAAAACGAACAAGTGGGGAAAACCACTTAGGGGTACTCTCGAGGATAAATCTTCGGGTGGTAATACATAGACATCGACCGGGTCATGCGTCTGGTTTGAAACTCTTCTGGGTCGTAGTAGTCAGCGTAGTCGGGCTCGCTCACTGGAGAGGGGTCCCGCCTACGAGAAGGTACCCTCATAGGTGAATAAAACTGTCCGGGTGATGATGCACTGAATGTCGGGAGAAAAGCAGGTGCATCTGATCTCATGGTGCTCTGTGCTGCAACATCTGAAGCATGTGAGAGTGACCTGCTAACTGTAGGTACGTCGTCCTCCACGTTTTGCATGCAGTCTCCAAGTCCTATGCCATCCATGTCTCTCTGTATATGTTCCTTCACCTGATGCTGTGTAGGAGCCATGTTGGAAGGACTTGGTGAAGGTGTATGTGTAGGAGTCTTACTCTAGAAGGGCCCTCACCAAAGAGCTTGATAACCAAGTCCTCAATGGCTAGTCTCATGGTAGATCCAACCTTCATGCCATGGTCCTTCCTAAAGTGATCAATCAACATATGCTTAATACTGTGCCGCTCTGAGCTGATCTCAGCCAACAACCCCTGTGCAATAGTGGTATGTTGAACTGTTCCTGTAGCTGAACCCTGTGCTGATGGAGTGCCATCTGTGTGTGTCTTAAATGGTGGAGAACTGATCTGTGTTGGCTCATGGGCTGCCTCAGTAGAAGGGGTGAGAATGTGAGCTATGGCAATGATAATAGGAGATGTGGGTACCTCGATAGGAGCCTTTGGAGTAGGCTCAACAACTAAATGAGTAAACGATGGTACCTCTAGATCAACTATACATGTATTGATCGGTAAAGCGGATCCTGATATCTGTGATGACTGAGTACCCTTTGTCCGAGATGGTGCCTCAGTAGTTGGGAGAGGAGTAACAGCTGTAGCGGTGATAGTAGGTGGAGGGTCTACCTCAATAGGAGCCTTTGGGATAGGCTCATCAACTGGTGGTACCTCTGGAGCTACTGTCATGGGGGTCGAGGTAGGAACTGTTGATGTTGTTGCTGACTCTGTCTGAACTGTGGCAGGAGTAGTGGGAACCATAGTAGGCACTGCTGAAACTGGCACCCACTGCTTCCTCGGCTCCACAAATGTCACCTTGCCTTTACCTTTATCAACCCTACTACCAGCGACCGGGGGCTGAACAGGGGGAGGCACAACAATTGGAGGGGGATGAGGTGTCCCCGAAGTGCACGTATTGTAGGAGTGGCCCATATGTCTACAATTGAAGCAAAAAACAGGCCTCTTCTCATAAATGACCGTCTGCCAGAAGCCGCGGTTACCACCACGCTCAATCCAAACCCTGTCAGGCAATCTAAGCTCCAAATTCACCTCAATGCACACCCTAGCCTCACTAGGTCGTCTCAAGTCTGATGTGGCCTCATCAATCCTTAGGGGTATTCCTATTGCCCTAGATAAAGCAAAAAGGAACCCCTTGTGACGCAAGTGTACTGGAAGCAAGGGGAATGAAACCCATACGGGAACTATCGGGGTCTCCTGCTCTGGTATGAAATCACACGTCCACTTAAGGATCCTCATCGGACACCCATCAATGTACCAGGAAGGTTTAAGAAAGAGCCTGCTGTAGTCTTCCTCATGTGTAAGGTGGATAAGTATATGTGCGGTGTCGATCAATCCTACCTCAAAGCAACCATGAAATCCAAACTTCGAGAAAATCTCACGTACCTTCCTCATGGTCGGCTTGCGATGGGGAAATTTTCCTACAAGTGTGTACTTGTAAGGATCAGCCAAAATAGCCTCCTCCGAATCAGACAAATCAACTGCCGGCTCACCCAAATGAATAAAGGGCTCCTTGGAAGCGAACCCAATAGAAGAAGAGTCATTTGTAGCCTGTAGAACTGATGCAAACGACTTCCGTGCACTCCTCTCAGCCTGAGATAGGCCCGGACGGCCAGAAACTGCAGTAGCATAGGTCTTTCTGCCCTGATTGAGCACTGTCTGGGCCTCATGTGGAAAAACCGATGCTGGAAATGAACTCAAATTAACGGAACAAACATTCTGATGAAAATTTGTTGAAGGGCCGCCGGAAGTCCGCCGGCCGACCATCGGAGGCTCCGTTTTCCGGCCAAAATCATCCGATGTCAGAAAATTATGATTTTTCACAGGATGAAGCGGAATTTCATGCTGATCAACGCGGTGTGGCGCGTTTTTCAAGGTGACCAACGTAGCATCCGGAATCGACAGTTTTTTGGCTAATTGGACGTTCGCTGAATCGGAAGGTGAGCGCGCGTCCGAACTCCGATTCGGCTGATTTTTCTGTCGAAGGTGCTCCAAATGATGGGCAAGAGGATGATCTAGCGCGTGTAGAGTTTAGAGCTGTGGATTGGGAGTAATTGAAAAATCCGTTTTCGGCTCCTCGGGATTTGTTTTTTCAATTCCGGCCAAATCAAATGCTGGTGACACCACCCCAAGGGTTTTTGGGCCTTCTGAGTTCATTGGTGATGGTCCCATCACCAAATTCTGATCAGAAGTGCTCGAAATCGTTGCATTGGGATTCGTGCCGAATTGTTTTTGGTTTAGATCCAACCCTAAAGCTGTTAAATCTGTTGGTGGTTGCTGAAAATCATTTTTGGAAGATGTTGTGAGGGTTTCATCATTAATTTGGGTGGTGTTTCGCGATGATGGATCAAGAGTATTGATGTTTTGAAGTTTTTCTCCCATTCTAGAGAGAAGGGAGAGCGTTAGGGGGTAGAGAGAGAAAGTGAGAGGGTGAGAATGGGTTTTGCTTTTTGGTTTCGGGTTTAGGGTTTGGGGCTAGGGTTTAGGGTTTAGGGTTTAGGGTTTTGGGTTTAGGGTTTCGGGTTTCGGGTTTAGGGGTTTGGGGTTTGGGGTTTAGGGGTTAGGGGTTTAGGGGTTAGGGGTTTGGGGTTTGGGGTTTGGGGTTTCGGGTTTCGGGTTTCGGGTTTCGGGTTTAGGGTTTAGGGTTTAGGGTTTAGGGTTTAGGGTTTTTTTTTTTTTTAGTGGAAGGAGGGCGGTACCTCCGAGAGTTTTATTAATATGTCCTCACTTGTGGCGGAGGAATACCGTGGTTACAACTGAAGTAAAGCAAAGCAATAAATGAGGAAGTACTACTTCCCTTACAGTAAAAGTAAAGAAAAGCAGTAAAAGAGGAAGTACTACTTCCCTTACAATGAAAGAAGCAATAAACGAGGAAGTACTACTTCCCTTACAAAATGAGTAATCTAAAACAGTAAAAGAGGAATTACCACTATCCTTATAACAAAAATAAAGTAAAGCAGTAAACAAGGAAGTACTACTTCCCTTACACGTGAAGTTACGAAAAATAGTGAACGAGGAAGTACTAAGTACCATAAAAGCCGAGCGAAGTCGAAATGTAAATGTAAATAATAAAAGCGAATGTGAAAGAAGCAGGTAACCTATAACAAAATTAAACTCTGAAACTTGGTAAACCATACCTGTCTATCTGAAGAAGGGCCCTAATGTGCCTTGGTAATTCAGTAGGGCCATATACCTGGTATCTGCGCTGGTGCCAGCCCTCAGTAGCAAGTGCATCTGCCACTTGATTCCCCTCTCTGAAGATATGGGAAACCGTATCTCTGTCGAATGAAAGAAAGTCTACAATCTGGCGAAGTATACCCTGTATGCTCCATGGACCACCACCTCGAAGAATGCAGTGAATAGCCACACTGGAGTCTGCCTCAACCCAAATGTTTGATAGGCCAAGATCTCTAGCGAGCAGGATACCATCACGAATCGCCCTCAATTCAGCTTCTAAGATCAAACACTGCCCATACGATGCTGAGAATGCACTGATACAGTTCCCGGCGTGATCTCTAATGATGCCTCCCCCACTTGCAAACCCATCCTTGACACAACCATCAGTATTGATCTTGACTGATCCTATAGCAGGGGTGCGCCACCAAACCAGAATAGGAGGGGGAGATGTAGGAAGGGTCAAATAGACACCAAAAAGAGGAGCGACCTGTATATCATCCCGCCAATGTAGCGGTCGAAATAATCTACCAGTATGAAGGAAAGAAATCATACGATAGACCCTCCATATGATACGCCTCGAACTCATGTTAATGCTCCTGTGCTTCGTATCATTTCTCTCGGTCCAAATAAACCAAAAAATCAAAAGAGGGATAATGATGCGAATATGCCCGTTCCGTGTAAACTTTCCGGAGTATCTCCAACGAAGGAATCTCTGTCTAACACTTTCTCCTGGACACATAGTGATTTGAAATAAATCCCCAAAGTGCTGCCATACATGCTCTGAAATGCCGTCATCGCAAAGATGTGAGTGATGGTCTCGATCGCAGAGCAACATTGACATTTAGAAGCCAATTGAATGCCATCCTTCTCGAATAATAACATCCACTCGAGATTCAAGTTCTCGCCATAATCTCCAACAGAAAGAGAAACAATGGAGGTATGACAGGTTCCATAATAAACGAAATGAATCCTGAGCTGGCTTGCTAGTACGGATCATCTGCCAAGCTGATTTAGTGGAAAATCTACCATCGGATGTGGCCCTCCAGAAAATGCGATCCGAAGCATCAAGGCAAAGAGGAATAGAGGTAATCTGTTCTGCCATAACTGATGGAAGAATCTGTAGTAATCGCCCAAAATCCCATCCAGTATCTCCAAAGAATTCCTGCACCCTGACAGATGTATGCTGTCTGTGAGGCAAGAGAGATGCCAATGTAGTCTCGCCCATCCAGCAGTCATGCCAAAAGAAAATCTGCCCAAGACCGAGATGCCATGCAATATGTGGCTCAGCACGTGGTCCAAATCTTTTCAGTCTCTTCCAAACAGGGGAGGCTGAATGAGGAACAGTTGCAAGTGATGGATGTGTCCCTTTACAATATTTGCCGAGTAAGAACTGAGCCCAAAGCGATCCTTGAGACCTAAACTGCCACCATAATTTTAGTGAGAATGTGTCCACCGTATCCTGTAATCGTCTAAAGCCAAGACCCCCCTCATCAGTGGGCTGACATATCTCCTTCCAACTCCGCCAGTGTAATCGACGTGCATGGTCCTTCGAATCCCATAGAAATCGGGCAAAAATGCTCTCCAGCTTTTTCAAGACGACCTTCGGAGGTCGCATAATCTGGAAGAGATACAGTGGTAGGGATGATAGAACGGATCTCAGTAAGGTAATCCTACCACCAGGAGATAGGATACGTGAAGCCCATCCAGAAATCCTATTCCTGACTTTCATAATTAGGTCGTCGTACAAGAAGCTCCTCTTGGCCCCTTTAAATAAAGGAACTCCCAAGTAAGTGAATGGTTGTCTCTGATGCGAAAAACCAGTGAGAATCACGAGTCTGCGTATCTGAATATTCGATGATCGCCTAGGCAGAATAAGACCACTCTTATCCCGATTTACCATTTGTCCAGAGACTCCCTCATAGTGTTCTAAACAGTCAAGAACCCGTTGAATAGACTTTTTCTGGCCGTTGGCAAATATAATGATGTCGTCTGCAAAGGCAAGATGTGAGATAATAGACATACCTCCATGTCGATACTGCATACTAGGATAAGCCTGGAACGTCTGGATGAGCAGTCGAGAGAAGTAGTCAGCAGCTATAATGAACAAGGAAGGGGAGATAGGGTCTCCTTGTCTGAGGCCACGTGTGGATGAGAAGAAACCACAAGGCCGCCCATTCAATAGGACAGAGAAGCGACATTCCGAGATACACCTTCTAATCCTATCAATCCACAATTGGTCAAAACCAAATTCCGCAAGAATCGAGTAGATGAATCCCCAATCCATACGATCATAAGCCTTGGCCATGTCAAGTTTCAGCATGGTATTCCCTCCGCGCACTCTATCGTCCAACGTATGCAACAGCTCTTGAGTCAGTAATACATTATCGCCAATGAGGCGACCGGGAACAAAGCCACTTTGAGGGGTAGAAATGATACGCGGCAGTAATGAACTCAATCTGGTATTCAACAGCTTGGTGATTAGTTTGTTGAATACCGTGCATAAGCTGATAGGTCTAAATTCTGTCCATTTACAAGCATTATCCCGCTTTGGAAGCAAAATAATAGACGTAGCAGTGAAACCTCGCGGCAAATGGCCTCCTTCAAAGAAATCAATGACAGCATCAAAGACATCCTCTTTAATAATATCCCAACAGTGCTGATAAAATAGGGATGAAAATCCATCAGGTCCAGCAACACTATCAGCATCAATACTGAATATGGCATCTCGCACCTCATCGATCAATGGCAGGCGATTGAGTTCCATATTATCAGCCTCCGTCAAAATTGTGGGTATGATATTAGGACGAATGGGATGCAAGGGCTGTGGAGGAGCAGCAAGTAAATCCTGAAAGAATGAAATTGCCGATCTCTGTATATCAGTAGGGGTAGATAGAACTTCCCCAGTCTCCTTCGTGATATTCCTGATACGAGACTTGATTCTTCGGCCTTGGACCATAGAGTGGAAATATCGTGTGTTGCGGTCTCCCTCACACGCCCAACGGGAACCAGCCTTTTGCTTCCAAAAACCTTCTTCAATTGCTAGGGTGAGGTTTAGTTCAGCCTGTGAACGATGAAGTGAATCTCTATGTTCCGGTGTAGGCTCACTATCAAATTCAATCTCGGCATGATCAACTCTAGCCTCCGCATCCCTCACACGTTGGAAAACATCTCCAAAAACATGTCGATTCCACCACCGTAAGCCCTGTTTCAGCCTTAAGAATTTCTCCCAAAGAGCAGCCATTCCAGTAAGATGAGTAGGGAGTGACCACTTCTGAGAGACAAACGTTGAGAAGTCATGATGTTTCGTCCACACATTGAGGAAGCGGAACGGTCGCGGGCCCAAATCATCCTCAGAAGTCCAATGAAGAAGGAGAGGGGAATGATCGGAAGAGGTCCGATTAAGGTGAGTCACGGTAAGTTGTTTACAGAATTCAGCAGCAATAGGATTAATCAGGACTCTGTCCAACCTCTTACTAACTCTACCATTCGTCCAGGTGTACTGGGACCCCGAAAAGCCAGCATCCTCCAGACCACAATCGAGCATCATATCAGAAAAGGCGGTAGACCCACGGTCTCTCCTACTGTGGCCTGTACGCTCGCCATCGTGAGCAATGACATTGAAGTCACCCCCAACTAACCAGGGGTCGTCCATGGAGATGGAAATGTGGTGAAGACCAGCCCACAAGTCCCTCCTAACCGAGGCCTCACATGCTGCATAAACTGCCGTCAGGCAAATTGGTCTAGCAAGTCTGGGATCAACAACTTTAATATGTAGAAACTGAGTGTGATCCTGTAGAACAGTAATATCCGTACCAATACACCAGAAACACCAAATCTTATTGGACTCATTCTGAACACCGTAGTCGAAGTGTAGATAACGGCGCACAAAATCAAAACTCTTTTCTAATACCATAGGTTCCAAAATAACCAAGAAATAGACCTGATGAAGTAGAATAAGTTTCTTCAGGCGTCTGCGAGTAGCTAAACTAGCTACACCTCGCACATTCCAGATGATGGCACTCATCTGGAAACGCTTGATGAGGTATCCTGCGACCGACTCCTGGTCGCCATCCTAGAAACTGAAGTACTAGTGACTTTAGAGGTCCTCTTACGACCAACTGGAACAAAACCATCATCCTCGGTCCTGTCAGTCATGCCAACTAAATCGTCTGACGATGATCTCCGGAAAGAACCCTGGTGGTGGACTTCAATCTGAGAGAAACTCTCCGAGTCTGACTGAGTAGATAGAGAAGCCTCTAAATTCTGCTGGCAGTGTGTAGGTAGAACTGGTACAACCAAATCAATCAAATCCCGTGGCCTCTCCAACATATCCTCTAACAAGGGATTAGAAAAATTAAAACTATCCATCACGTGAGTACTGCCGATCGGAACTGAAGACTGAACAACTGGTTGGGCTTCTGATTTGGAAGCTGGTTGGTCATGATGATCCACTAGAGTGGGAGCAAAAGCAGACTGATTCGGTGGATCGAGGGTACTAGTAACAGGCGGAGCAGTGGATGTAATAGTTGTTTGGGCTGCAATAACTGTAGAAATTGGGATAGTGGGAGGAATGGTATTGATATTCTCGGAATTGGGTTGAGAACTCACAATGGGTATTCCATCCTGTCCTTTTTGATTGCGCTTAACTGGTGTCCATCTCTGGCGAGGTGCAGTCATAACCTCTTTCCCCTTACCCTTGTCTTTAGCTAGGACAGGTGGAGGTCTAGCAGTGTGATCAACAGCCAATGGGGGTATCGATGGTGGAGCAGGATGGGAACTAAAGGAACATTTTCCATCTGTGTGTCCAAAATGTCTACAACGAAAACAAAAATCCGGCACCTTATCGTATACAACAGACTGCCAATACCCTCCCCATTTTTCCCTCTCTATCCAAACTCTGTCAGGGAGTCTACATTCTAGATCAACCTCAATACATACCCTCGCTTCACTAGGTCTACGAAGATCAGAGGTAGCTTCATCAATTCGAAGAGGGAGTCCAATAGCCTTAGATATGGCGAACAGGGCACTCTTA